>RXON01000175.1:0-56005 GCA_009667805.1 Leptobrachium leishanense
AAACTGTAACGATGCTCTTTGGAACAAAACCTAAACTACACAAATTGCAAAATCCCCATCTATGTGTTGGAACAATATCAAATGGCACACTGACCACAGTCACTTCTCTCAAATATCTAGGTATGTGGTTAGACCCTAATCTATCCTTTAGCCCCCACATCGAAAAACTCTCATCTAAACTTTACCCCAAACTAGGTGCCCTGTACAGAAACAAATCCTGCCTGAGTCCCGCGGTAAGAAAGCAGATTGTACAGCAAATGCTTATGCCGGCTATTGATTACGGAGATGTAGTGTATGCAGCCGCCCCGCAAACACACCTTCATAAACTTACTACACTGTATAACTCATTCTGCCGCTTTGCGCTACAATGTAACTACATGACCCACCATTGTGACATGTTAAAAGAGCTAAACTGGCCATCGCTAGAATCCAGACGCACCCTTCACCTTTCCAGCCTGGTGTTTAAGAGCATCTCTGGGAAGCTGCCACCCTACCTGAATAGACTGCTTCCCCCAGCAGCTCCCTCATCCTATAACCTCCGATCCAGGACCAGCACCTTACTTGCAATACCACAATACAAAAAGACAGTGGCTCGGTCCTCATTTTCCTACAGAGCACCACAATTATGGAATAACCTCCCAGACACCATCAAATCTTCCACCAGTCTTAAGTCACTCAAAATTTCCCTGTTAACATACCTCAATACAGAATGCACCTGTAAACATGTAACCTAGTGACTATATTTCCTACATATTTATTTTCTGTTAATCTGTATATTTGTGTTGTTAATATCTTGCATTTTATTACTTTGTATTTCTGTAACTGTAACACTTCAATGTTCTTGAACCCAGGACATACTTGAAAACGAGAGAAATCTCAATGTATCCTTCCTGGTAAAATCCTTTATAAATAAATAAATAAATAAATAAATAAATAAAAAACCACGTATTTTACCATTTTCTGAAAATTCCTTGGGGGCAAAAAGGGGGGTTGAATACTTTTATCATAAATGCGAAAGTCCTGACTGATTAAGGCTAGGGTCAAACGAAAGCATTTTTACACGCGAATGTAAAAAAGTGCGTCCGAACGCATTGATGTATTTTTTCACGGAATATGCGAAAACGGTCATACGATGCGCATTTTCGTGCGTGATTTTTTACGGATCCAAATCAGGAAACTTTTTGCGTCTGGACGTTATGTTGGCCGGATATGAGCAGGGTCTGACGTCTCCAAATCACGCACACACGCCGCTAGTGGACGCAGCGCACTCTGTACGTCTGTACTAGCGGTTCTGCGTTCTCGAAAAAATGCGTTCATTTTCCACTTGCGTTGCGCAGCAGGACTTTCGTGCGACCATACTTCGTATATTGGCTGTCATTGCCCGTCATTTGCTGCTAGTGCGGCCGTGATTATGTGCGCCAGAACGCACGTTAAAAATGCGCTGGTCTGACCCCAGCCTTATTCATCAACGCCCAACTGAAACCGTTTAACCTAGGAACGTGAAATTTTGAAGGTGCACTGTTTTTATGATGTGGGCACCCACTAAGGAAGGATTTTTGGAAACTCCGCCCCTAAGGGGGTGAAAAAGGAGGTTGAATATTTTAAACACGATACCTATAGCTCAAAAACAGAAGATGTTACAGATGTGAAAATCGGTATTTAGATTCTTCTTGAAAAATAAAACAACACGTATTTTACCATGTTCTGAAAATTCCTTGGGGGGACAAAAACGGGGGTTGAATACCTTTATCAGTATACCTATATTTAAAAAACCGAAGATGTTACGGGTGTGAAATTTGGTAATTACAATCTTCGTGAAAAAAAACAAACATATTTTTTGCCGTTTTCCACAAATCCAATTGGCGGGGTCGGGGGAAAGGGATCTGAATATTTTTATCATTATACCTATATTTCAAAAGCCAAAGATGTTACAGACGTGAAATTTGGTATTTACAATCTTCTTGAAAAATAAAAACAGGTGTTTTGCCATTTTCCAAAAATCCCAAGGGGGGATAAAAAAAAGGGGGGCTGAATACTTTTAAACAGGATACCTATATCTCAAAAACAGAAGATGTTACATACGTGAAAACTGGTATTTAGATTCGTCTTGAGAAACAAAAAACCACCTATTTTACCATTTTCCAAAAATTCAGTGGGAGGGGAGCAAAAAGGGGGGGTTGAACACTTTTATCAGTATACCTATATTTCAAAAAACAAAGATGTTACAGGTGTGAAATTTGGTATTTACAATGTTCGTGAAAAAAACAAACATGTGTTTTGCCATTTTCCACAAATCCAAATAAGGGGGGGGGGGTCGAGGGAAAGGGGTCTGAATACTTTTATCAGTATATCTATAGTTCAAAAACCAAGATTTTACAGGTGTGAAGTTTGGTAATTACAATATTTTGAAAATAAAGAAACACGTGTTTTACCATTTTTCAAAAATCCAAGTGGAGGGGTTAAAAAAGGGGGGTGAATACTTTTAAACAGGATACCTACATCTCAAAAACAGATGTTACAGACGTGAAAATTGATATTTAGATTTGTCTTGAGAAACAAAAAAACACCTATTTTACCATTTTCCAAAAATCCAGTGGGAGGGGGAAAAAGGGGGGTTGAATACTTTTATCAGTATACCTATATTTCCAAAAACCAAAGATGTTACAGGTGTGAAATCTGGCACTTACAATCTTCTTGAAAAATAAAAAAAACACATGTTTTACCATTTTCCAAGAATCCCACGTGGTGGGTGAAAAAAGGGGGTGAATACTTTTCAACAGGATACCTATATCTCAAAAACAGAAGATGTTACAGACGTGAAAATTGGTATTTAAATTCGTCTTGAAAATAAAACAACACGTATTTTACCATTTTCCAAAAATCCAGTGGGGGGGAAAAAAGGGGGATGAATACCTTTATCACTATACCTATATTTCAAAAACCAATGATGTTACATGTGTGAAATTCGATATTTACAATCTTCGTGCAAAAAAACCCCATGTTTTATCATTTTCCGAAAATCCAGTTGTGGGGGAAAGGGATGTGAATACTTTTATCAGTATACCTATATTTCAAAAACCAAAGATGTTACAGGTGTGAAATTTGGCACTTACAATCTTCTTGAAAAATAAAAAAACACGTGTTTTACAATTTTCCAAAAATCCCAAGTAGGGGGGAAAGGGGGGGTTCTACCAAAAAAAACTCAAGTTTCTTTTAAAAAACAATTTTAACAAATCCTAAAATCGAGCGAAGCCGCGGGCAAAAGCTAGTGAGTTATACAATGTAGTAAGTTTCTAGAGGTGTGTTTGCGGGGCCGCTGCATACACTATAGGGATGTGCGTTTCGGGTTTCGGAATTTCGGAATTTTCACGAAATTTCCCGATTCGTGTTTTCGGATGCGGCCGATTTTCCGAAAATTTTTAGATCCGAAAACGGCAGATCCGAAAAGTTTTCCGAGCCGAAACGAAATATTTTAGGAATTTTCGAATGGACTTGAAATGTGTCAAATCGAAATTTATTTTCGCTCTATTCATGATTTCGGTTCCATTCGTGATTTCGGTTCCATTTCGGTAATTCTGGACATCGTATATTTAACTATTACCGGTTATATCACTTGTTTTTTTTGTTTCCAATGATCCGATAATTCTGTCGATACGAAAATTCGTAATCGGGTCAGATCCGATTCGTCCGCGGGTAGCGCATGCGCGCGGATGTCGTAACTTTATTGAGCCATTTTTGTAGAGAGTTTTGACAATTGCCAAAAAAAATTGAAATTATTTATCATGGCTGAAGGAAGAGACAGAGAGTCCCATTCGGACACCTCCTCATCTGCTTCCACCCCAGAGACACCCAGGAAGAAGCGGGCCAGCAACATGGCATTTGACGAGATGTTGGAGCTGGTCCGCATCTTTGATAAAAAAGATTACAACTGCCGTAAGGGCCCTTACGGCAGAAAGAATAACGCGAGCAAGAACCGTATCCTAGATAAGCTACGCACCACCATCGCGGAATTATTTGGGAAAGACCGGACGAAGGACCAGCTCCGAAAACGCTGGTCCGACCTCAAGACACGCGAGCAGGAGCAGCTGAGGCACATCCGGTGTGTCATAGCCAAACGTAAGTGTCATGTTATATTGTAAAGCGCTGCGCAAACTGTTGGCGCTATATAAATCCTATATAATAATAATAATGTGCTTGCATGAGCTAATGTGCACAGAAATACCTTGATTTATCTAGTCCTTTTTTCATGCAATGTGATTGTGTATAGCTTTGCGTTTTCACGACTCGTCATACATGCATTTTTGCCATAGCTCTTCCTTTTTGTGATTTTACGTATTCGTGAAAATTGTGACATTTGATGTATGTAGATGAAATTACAATGCTGGATTTCTTTTGGCACTGTGTGTACTGTAGTGTTCTGGGGGGGGTTGTTGTGATTGAGTGATGCACACGAGATGACCCGCAGCTTGCCCAATATTGGCTCCCACCTGCACATCAATAAAAATCTCTGCGTCTCTGCTAAGTGGTAGGATGGGACATGTAGTTGTTCTGAATGTGCATCCAAACAGAGCCGCGTTCAATACGTCCTCAGCAGCTGCTGAATTGTTGCAGCGCAGCAATTCAGTTTGCTGCAGCAGTGTCATTATTGAACGCTTTAGATGCAAATTTCAAAACAAAATGGCGGATTTCTGTTGTTTCTGCAATATCCAGTTTTATTCACAGAAACTGAAAGTGAAACTGAGGCTGAGGCATCTATAAAATAACTAAAAGCAGTCACACAATGCGTTTTGTACGCACACAACACAAATAATAGTTTTTATTGAATAAACGTAATGTTTACTTCTGAAAAAAATATATATTTGAACGGTAATATATGTCTATGTGCAGAGGAAATAAATAAATATTTTGTGACTTTAGAACTATGAGATGGGAGTAGTGGTGGGTCAAGCTGGTAGTGCTAGTGGGTAGTGGAGGGGTGTCGCAATACTTTCGGCAATATATTGTATAGATATACCATTTTTTCCAGTCTGCATTATTTACGTGTTATTTTTTGGATTTGGCAGAAAACAGGAAGAAGGCAGCATCTGCTCCGGCAGGCACCAGTGCCCAGTGGAGGAGGAGCCACGGGCGACCACCAGCGCTGGTATATACTGTTTTATTTTGCAACGACTTTTGGTCAAAAACAGAAACATTTTTTGTTTACTGTAATTTAATTTAATTTTTTTATGTATAGCACAAGAGGAGCAGGAGGAGGAAGAGGAGGAGCAGGAGGAGGAGCAGGAGGAGGCCGCCAGCACTGGTATATACTACTGTTATATTTTTTCAAGACTTTCAGTCAAAAATAGAAACCTGCTTTACTTACTGTATTTTCCTTCTTTCATTTATTGGATATATAGAAGGAGAAGCCAGACCGGACAGGTCCAGTGTCAGGATAATAAATCGGGAGGCGATCGGCGAGCTATGCGTGGCTGTAACCACCATCGATGCCATCCAGGAACTGCTCCAGGAACTGCGGGAGTACATAAGCAATGCCGCTGACATCCTGGAGCGGCAGTGAGACCAGTGGCAGCCTCCTCCCGAATGTAACCGGAATGTGCCTCAGCTGCTCCTGCTCGTGTGCCTTGAGGTCGGACCAGCATTTTCGGAGCTGGTCCTTCGTCCGGTCCTTCCCGAACAGCTCCAGGATGGTGGTGCGTAGCTTGTCAAGGATACGATCCTTGCGGGTGTTATTCTTCCTGCCGTAAGGGCCCTTACGGCAGTCATAATCTTTGTAATTAAAGATGCGGACCAGCTCCAACATCTCCTCAAATGCCAGTAACTGTTGGGCAGTTTGCCATCCTTGGCATGTTCCCTTCCCTACCCCATGTTGTAAATAAATTTTCTATTTTTTCTATATTTTCCTGTTTGTGTGCGTTGCTTTTCCTTACTTAATAAGTTAATATGTATTGCTTGGTTTCTACACTGTTAAAATTATATGTACATAAATGTATTGACATTTCTATGGACCCTTTGTCATAAATTTGTCAACATATTTGTGGCCATGAATGTGACTGTGCACATTCTACACTTCCTGCCTGGCCAAAAAAGTCACACACTAACACAACCTTGTTGTACTGCCTTGAGATTTGATTACCGACGTGGCCTGGTTTTGTTAAGCTTAGGCGATGTCACAACAACACGGATTTTTGTCCACAGTCACATTCATTGTATAACCAAGAATTTCTCAAAAAATATTGATGGCAGCACTGCGTGAAGTCTTCTCCGACACAACCCAAAGATCCTTAGTGCGGCTCAGGTCTAGTTTATTTGTCCCTGTTTGCAGCTTCACGCAACACCTCCTCCCAGCTATGAGCTCACTCTCTCCCACCGCTGCCCGCTAAGACGCTGCCCGCCAACATGGTCACGTCTTTGCAGGAAGACAACAGTGTGGGGGAATGGCAGCTGCCGACAGCCCCAAGACCTCATCACAATGACGCCAGTTCTGGAGTTAACCCCTAACTGCGACCAATGGTGGAGATAGGGGGTTCATTGGAACCCCCTATCTCCCGATCCGCGGCAGCTATTGGTTGGTTAATGTTTGGTATCTTTGGATCGACCAGAGCATGGCCTTTCCAACAATACCAAACATGACAATGTTAAAAATTATAAAAAATTTAAATATAAAAAAAATAAACAGTTTTTTTGTTTTGTTTTGTTAATGCAGCAATATTGTTCCCATTTCAATTATAATGTGAACAATGATGCTGCACTAAGGATTTTTGTATGGGGTGCGTTTGTTAAAAATAGTGTAATTTTCACCCAAAAAATATAACAAGTCCCCTTTTCAATTTTTTTTAACAAACGCAACTCATAAAATATAACCGCAAACACTCGCATGTTAAAATGTGAAAAAAATACTTTACACCTTGTAAAACAAACATTGAAGGCTAGGGTCAGACTGAGGCAGTGCGAACGCGCGTTCTGGCGCACTTAATCACGGCCGTGCTAGCAGCAGATGCCAGGCAATGACGGCCAATATACGAAGTACGGTCGCACAAAAGTCCGGCTGCGCAACGCAAGTGGAAAATGAACGCATTTTTTCGAGAACGTTAAACCACTAGTACTGACGTACAGAGTGCGCTGCGTCCGCTAGCGGCGTGTGTGCGTGAATTGGAGACATCAGACGCTGCTAATGTCCGGCCAACATAACGTCCAGATGCAAGAAGTGTTTTATTGATGATCCGTACAAAATCACGGACGAAACTGCGCATAGTATGACCGCTATTGCGTATTCCGTGAAAAAATACGTCCATTCTTCGAACGCACATTTTCACGGACAACGTGAAAAATGCGTTAGTCTGACCCTAGCCGAAAATTCGAATTTTATTGCATTTTTTGTTATAATATACAGACAGGACATGACGCATACATATGATAATGATATATTATGAATCATCTGCTGAGTCTGCCGGAAAGAACGATATATAACATGTCTGGGTCATATTATAAAATAAGGCTTCAAAAAAACGCGTTTAAACAAGAGGAGCGAAACTGTTAAAAATTAGCTCAGCAGCAGACCGCAGTGCCGCACACAGGCGTGAAGGGAAGCCGTTAAATGCCTCAGCAGCGAAAGGGTTAATTTATTTTTTTGTCTGTTTTAAATCATTTTTTTTTTTTTTTTTCAGATCATTTTGATCAACTATTTTTCCGTTTTAAAACCTTTTTGTTCTGGTTTTTATTTTTAAGGTCAGACCATTCGGGTCAGTTTAGCGTTTTTTAAATCGTTTTGTTCATTTTTTTTTGTTCCTTGGCTTTCATACCATTTTTTAATGTGATTAAATAAAGTTGTGAAATGTATATTCATAAGAAAAAAAGGATCTTTATTTAATTAAAAAAAAACACGATAGAATCGCCAGAATTATCGTATCGACAGAATGAATTATCGGATCCGAAAAACAAACCAAAAATTTATTATAAAAAAATATATAAAGTATAAAAAAGTAAACCATAGTAGTTTACATCAAAACGAATAGAGTTAGACAGCTTTGATACGAGGAGAACAGACGTTCCGAAAAAACGAAAATTTCCGAAATCACGAAAAAGTCGATACAAAAAACGAGCAAAGTGACACGAAAATACGAAAAATGGTCGATATTCCGAAAAATAAATGTACACGAAAAACGAGTCGAGCCGAACCGAATCGAAACAGAAATCGGCCGAAACGAGCCGAATCGAAAAGTTTAAACATCCGAACAAATCGAACCGAATCGAACCGAAAAAAAATCGGTGCACAAGCCTAATACACTACATCTCTGTAATCAATAGCCGGCATAAGCATTTGTTGTACAATCAGCTTTCTTACCGTGGGGCTCAGACAGGATTTGTTTCTGTACAGGGCACCTAGTTTGGGGTAAAGTTTAGATGAGAGTTTTTCAATGTGGGGGCCAAAGGATAGATTTGGGTGTAACCACATACCTAGATATTTGAGAGAAGTGACTGTGGTCAGCGTGCCATTTGATTTTGTCCCAACACATAGATGGGGATTTTGAATTAACCCCGAATGTCACCGAACAGTGAGTTTCCCCATATGGTGACATTTCGTGGCCATTCGGCTATTCAGAGAGCAGGCAGTTTGCCATATATTGGTGAGTTGCCAGTGAAATACGGTGCCTGTTCAGCGGTAGTGAAATACGGTGCTGTTCAGCGTCAGTGAAACACGGTGCCTGTTCAGCGGCAGTGAAATACAGTGCTGTTCAACGGCCATGAAATATCGTGACTGTTCGGTGGCAGTGAAATACGGTGCTTGCTCAGCGGCAGTGAAATACGGTGACTGTTCGGCGGCAGTGAAATACAGAGCCTGTACAGCAGGAGTGAAATACATTGTCTGTTCGGCAGTGAAATACTGTTGATATGGAAATTTTGGACTTCACACACAACGTCCCGATGCACCAAAAAGGTACACTTCAGTATTAAAGTGCGCCCAGTACAAACAAATCCGTCGCTATAAAAAACACACTATATTCAGTCTTTCTGTATAAGGGGTGAAGTACTCCTCTATCCCAGAAAGATTCAGACATGATGCTGGTTCAAGCTGGAATTCATCTGACCAAGAGCCTCCTTTGCCTCGGACTCCTTAATTTATTAGAGCAATAGGACAACGCCCAGTGGGTGATGGCTTTACAACATTTCAGACTGGGTTTTTTGCCTTCTTTTGGATCAACAGCTGTAGGTGATGTAGGAGAGGCTGAACCCGATGGACGCATGTCTTTTTTCAGCCTATGTAACTATGTAACATACAACCAGTCAGCCCAGTATGTACATTTACATATCAAAAGGACAGGGGAGTGCACTAGGATGGCTGACTAGTCCACTGTACACACCTCATCTGTGTATAAGGATGAGTACTGTCCATTGTCCCCATCAGGCATGTGGCTGACCATCCCCATCAATGTCAGCATGGACCCCATTCAACACTGCTCAGATTTGATCAGTATCTACTTGTTCTTATAGATTTGAGACATATCTGCGGAGACATTCCAGCTATTGTCAGTACACGGTACGAGTATACAGACAAGGCAGGTGTCATGGAGCTGACGTGGCGCTCCACGCTTCAAACCCCAAGAGACTTTATGTTCATTTATATTGTGTGATTTTAAATATATTTTACAGTGTTTGGTTTTAGTTTAAATTAGTTTAGTGTAAATTGTGTAGCTTTAGTTTTAAATATACTTCTATTCCTGTAGGTAAATGTGTTTTTGTGTAACCAGTAAACAAGCTTGAGTACTGTGTAATTTATGCAACAGGGCTTTTCCCCTTATCTGGCTGCATGTTTGATTCAAGAAGTCTGGGATAGTGTTTGTCTTTTAATCTGATGTGTTAGAACAATAGATTATGTAAATGTTGTGTGAGCTAAAGGCTAAAGAATGTTTATTGTAAATATCTAACTGACATAATGTAACTAGCATTTTAGTAGGACGATGTGCGTCATTTATGCAAATTATGGCTGTTGGATCTCAGCATAAGTAGTGGCGTTTTTGTTCATTAGAGCTCAGACAGAGAGAGAATCCTGTTGGAACCTACAGCCGCGTCTGGTGTCTCCTTCAGCTACGCTACACTACACACTCAACCTCAGAAGGCACAGAGCGGCCTTCTGGAAATTCCTAACGGCTCCAGGGCAGAGAAACAGAAGCAGGCGAGTCAAGCTGCTCGAGGCACTGAGGACAGCGCTCCCAGTAGCCGGGCTGACCGCAACAAAGGGGTGTCTGGAGAGTCAGGACAGGCGGAAAAGAACGGTTCCGTCACACTGGTGGCAAGCGGTGTGGATAGAGGCTCTCCAACACCAATACACCCTGAGAATGGCCAGCTATGCCAACTACAAGAGGGACACGCTGAGAGACATATTAGAGAGTCGAGGAGGGGCCGCTGGCTCAAAAACTAAAGACACCCTGGTAGGAGAGCTGGTCGCAATGGATCAACGGAACGGGGGCACAGGGACCCCGGCCACAGAAGACCCCTTCCAAAAGAAAGTCCGAGAGAGGATAGCTATGTAGGGTGCTGCCCCGTCAGAAGCCGCCATACAACAGGCCATTAGGGACATCCAACAAGAGGAGCGATAAAAGGAGCGCCAGCATGTACTGCGGATGGCAGAGATACAGACCAGTCGGATAGAAAGCCCGTCCATAAGAGACCGGTTCCAGCAAAGAGTAGGCTTGTGCACCGATTTTTTTTTCGGTTCGATTCGGTTCGATTTTTCGGATTTTTAAACTTTTCGATTCGGCTCGTTTCGACCGATTTCGGTTTCGATTCGATTCGGTTCGGCCCGTTTTTCGGGTACATTTTTTTTTCGGAATATCGACCATTTTTCATATTTTCGGGTCACTGTGCTCGGTTTTTGTATCGACTTTTTCGTAATTTCGGAAATTTTCGTTTTTTCGGAATTGCACATTTTTCGGAATATCGACCATTTTTAATTTTTTTCGTGTCATTTTGCCCGTTTTTTGTATCGACTTTTCGTTTTTTCGAAAAATTTTCGTTTTTCAGAAAATTTTCGTTTTTCGGAAAAATTTCGTTTTTCGGAAAAATTTCGTTTTTCGGAAAAATTTCATTTTTCAGAACATCTGTTCTCCTCGTTTGACACATTTCAAGTACATTCGAAAAATCCGAAAATATTTCGTTTCGGCTCGGAAAACATTTCGGATCTGAAATTTTCGGATCTAAAATATTTCGGAAATTCGGCCGCATCCGAAAACACGAATCGGGAAATTTCGTTAAAATTCCGAAATTCCGAAACCCGAAACGCACATCCCTAGCAAAGAGTAAGGAGGGCGATGGCCCAGGCCCACGCGGATTAACCTGTTGCCTGGCAGGACGAGCACTGGTGGAAAGATTTTGTCCGCCAGGAGATGTGGAACGAGGCCATCCAAAAGGAGGAGGACTGCCCTGAAGAAGCCCTTCCCACGGAGAGGTACGAGCACCAGTGGTACTTACGGGTGCCCTTTTTGGGAGAACAGCCCCGAGAGGAATGGCTGACAGAGCTAGGCGAACTGGTCCAGAGCAAAATTATACTGGACACCAGCTACAGAGCCTTCCAGTGGTATACAGCCCAACTAATGCCCAGCACAGCAGACAGCGGCCCAACAGAAGGCTTTGACTACGGCGGCACAGGGCTGCTGTATACAAGGATGGGCAAAGACCCCGGTTTTGGGGACGACGCAGAGTGGCGGCGGGAACAACTCCTGGACCTCCGGTATGAGGAACTGGAAGACCTTGACGATGACCGTGATACAGAGGAACTGGAGTTCCTGGTTGAGCAGGAATGGGAGCTCGAAAAGGCCTACAAAAGGCTGTTCGATGACGTTCCACAGCTAGGCCTGAGCCCCATTACCTGGGACTGTCCGGCGGAAGAAGAGGGCAGTCAAAGTGACACAGAAGAATTGGAGCCTGAGGTGCTCCCTTGGTTCCCCCTCATGACCACAGCAGAGGAGGAAGCGCTGGCAACAGGGCGGAGTGCCGCTGGCCTCTGCCCATCCCCAGATGGAGGACACCATTCTCCCGCAAGACGACACTGTGTCAGTATCTATCCCCCCAGCTGAAGCGCTGGCGATGGGGCAGAGTGCCGATGCCCTCTGCCCACCTTTCCTAATGGTCACAACGGATCCAGGAGAGGATCCCCCCGGGCTGGTTTTCCCGCAGCCCATGACCCCACCGGAGATGGAGGACGCCATCCTCCCGCCAGAAGACACTTTGTCAGTGTCTATCCCCCCAGCTGAAGCGCTGGTGACAGGGCAGAGCGCCGCTGGCCTCTGCCCACTCCCCAAGTTGCACCAAGCCGGCCCGAGCAAGGATCTCCACGGGCAGCCGGCCCAACAACTAATGACCCCACCAAGAATGGAGGACACCATTCTCCCGCCCGGAGACACGTCCCCAGCATCTACCCCTCCAGCAGAAGCGCTGGCAACAGGGCAGAGCACCGCTGGCCTCTGCCTACCTTTTTCAGTCCGCACAAAAGATTTCGGTGAGGACTCCCAGGGGCTGCTGGCCCTGCAGCCAACGACCCTACCCCGACTGGAGGACAACTGTTTCCCGTATACTACACCTGTCCCCCCAGCAGAAGAACTGGCAACGGGGCAGAGTGCCACTGGCCTCTACCCACCACCCAACTTGTGCCCAGAGGATCCAGGCAAGTTTTTCCAGAGGGTGCTACCCTCCCGACCAATGGCTCCCCTGAGAATGGAGGACGCCATTCTCCTGCAAGGAGGCACTTCCCCAGCATCCACCCCCCCAGCAGAAGCGCTGGCTAAGGGGCAGAGCATTTCCAACCTCTGCCCATCCTCCCAACTCGTTAGGCCGGAGGCCTCTTGCCTCACCTATTCCCCTCAATGGCTGGCCAGAGCACCAGGGGCACGTGCAGTTGGCACACGTTCCCCCCGTGTTATTGATACCCTGGGAGAAGGTACAGGCGGTACCTCTCCCCAACAGCGAGACACATCCCCAGGAGGGGACACCAGCAAATTATTACACCAGCGACACGCCGGGCCCCAGAGTATAGGGCACCCCTCGGACAGCGGGCCAGCCCACAAGGACAAGTGGAGAAACCCGGGGGCTCGCCTCCTCCCAACAGACTATGGACCCACAACCCTGCAGCGACCGTCAGACCCCACTGATGGTGCTTGTGCGCCAGCACCCTGGAACTTTGAGGATGGCGCAGAAAAGGGACAAAGTGAGAAGTCTTGTCAGTGGCAAGTGATCCGTTTGGGATCTAAGCTTGCCCTGCCGTTCTGGAAGGGGGGACATATGTCATGGAGCTGACGTGGCGCTCCACGCTTCAAACCCCAAGAGACTTTATGTTCATTTATATTGTGTAATTTTAAATATACAGTATTTTACAGTGTTTGGTTTTAGTTTAAATTAGTTTAGTGTAAAATGGCGTAGCTTTAGTTTTAAATATACTTATAGTCCTGTAGGTAAATGTGTTTCTGTATAGCCAGTAAACAAGATTTACTGCTGTGTAATTTATGCAACAGGGCTTTTCCCCTTATCTGGCTGCATGTTTAATTCAAGAAATCTGTGATAGTGTTTGTCTTTAATCTGATGTGTTAGAACAATAGATTATGTAAATGTTGTGTGAGCTAAAGGCTAAAGAATGTAAAGAATGTTTATTGTAAATATCTGACATAATGTAATTAGCATTTTAGTAGGTCAATGTGCGTCATTTATGCAAATAATGCCTGTTGGATCTCAGCATAAGTAGTGGCGTTTTTGTTCATTAGAGCTCAGACAGAGAGAGAATCCTGTGGGAACATACAGCTCATCTGGTGCCTCATTCAGGGTACCCACTATCACCCCCATAAGGCACAGAGCGGCCTTCTGGAGATTCCTAACGGCTCCAGGGCAGAGAAACAGAAGCAGGCGGGTCAAGCTGCTCGAGGCACTGAGGACAGCGCTCCCAGTAGCCGGGCTTATCGCAACGAAGGAGTGTCTGGAGAGTCAGGACAGGCGGAAGAGAATGGTTCCGTCACAGCAGGCATGTCTTAAAGGCAGTTATGTAACATGTCTCTAAACCCATGAGAAGGTTTTCATACTGACGGTTTAACCACTGGTTCTGATTCAACCCAAGTACCCTCTACTATAGCATTTCTCAGTTAAATCCGACACAGGGAGACGGATGACAACCTATAAAACACACACATCCTAGAATATAATGTCCACATAATAAAATTTCCACAACACTGTTCGGCAGTGAAATATGGTGCCTGTTCGGCAGTGAAATACAGTGTCTGTTCGGCAGCAGTGAAATACGGTGCTGTTCTTCGGCAGTGAAATCCCCCATAGAGAAGCAATGGTTAATCTATTTACATTGAACAGCAGAGAAATGTCAGTGAAATTCCCTGCTGTTCAGTGGTTTAATTCGAAAGGTTTAATCAGACGAATCTCCTAGGTTTCAATGTTAAAAATATTCCCGTTTTATACTAATAATTAATATCTAATAAACCGTTTAGACTTTTTGCTGCAGATTAATATAATATTTATTGATTTTTTTATTTATTTTGATAGGCATTTTTTGGCTAAATAAAAAAAATTCCACAATTTTTTACTCTCTTTTATTTTTTAAAGCTGCGGGAGTGTTTTTTTTTTTCTGCAACAGATCTTTTTGTTATTATTCATAGTATCTTTATTTGTCATTTTCAGGCATTCTTCTGCAGCAGTTTTTTGCAAATAGCTTTTAAAAGTTGCTGGCTTTTTTTTTTCTATCCAGTGTGCTGGTTTTTCTAGCCGTTTGTTGGTGCTCTTTACAGTGGATTGTTGTTTGTTTGTTTTTTGTTGTCCGATGCATTTGGGTTTGCGGCTGATCATCCGATGCGTTTGGTGGGTTTGCGGCAAATCATCAGATGCGTTCGGTGGGTTTGCGGCTGATCGGCGGATGCGTTCGGTGGGTTTGCGGCGGATCGTTGGATGCGTTCGGTGCGTTTGCAGCGGATCGTCGGATGTGTTCGGTGGGTTTGCAGCGGATCGTCGGATGTGTTCGGTGGGTTTGCGGCGGATCATCAGATGCGTTCGGTGGGTTTGCGGCTGATCGGCGGATGCGTTCGGTGGGTTTGCGGCCGATCGTCGGATGCGTTCGGTGGGTTTGCGGCGGATTGTTGGATGCGTTCGGTGGGTTTGCGGCGGATCGTCGGATGCGTTCGGTGGGTTTGCAGCGGATCGTCGGATGTGTTCAGTGGGTTTGCGGCCGATCGTCGGATGCGTTCGGTGGGTTTGCGGCGGATCGTCGGATGCGTTCGGCGGGTTTGCAGCGGATCGTTGGATGCGTTCGGTGCGTTTGCGGCGGATCCCTGGATGCGTTCGGAGGGTGTGCGGCGGATCGTCGGATGCGTTCGGTGCGTTTGCGGCGGATCGTCGGATGCGTTCGGTGGGTTTGCAGCGGATCGTCGGATGTGTTCGGGGTCGGTTGCGGCGGTTTTTCGGGTCGGTGCAATGGTTTTTCGCATGCGTTCGGCAGGTTGTACCCTGCATTTCGGGGATCCTGTGGTGAAATGCTATATTGACATTGGACTCGCCGAAGTGCGGGAAACAGGAGAGCATCGGCATTTCTGATTAAAGAATTCACTGAAACACTGCAAGCGTTTTAAAGGAACGTTCCAGATGTTTCTCCAGTGGATCTTTGGCTGTCAGTAAAAGATCCCATATCTCCGTCGTTCTGTCGCCGCTCCGCCATTTATTACCGGTTGCTTTTGGATAACATCCATCTCACCGGCACAGAAAGTGAGGATCCTTCTCAGAGATTCAGAGCGCTCACACTGCGCATGTTAAGCGGCCAATTGGGAGCTGGTAAATGCTCGGAAACGGGAGAGCGTGCTGCTAGTTATGACATGTTAGTCGCTGCCGGGGCCGTCCCGAGCGAGCGCGGACAGACGCAGCCCATGCACGGTGATCACTATGCAAAGCAGAGAGGCTTGAATTTGGCCGCTTTTCGCCGTCGCTGTCACCGCGTTCCACCGGCTCATCAACATGTCAACTTTCCATGAACTGTTCGTGCACCCCGTATCTGCCTCGTGGACCCCACAAATCTTTCGGGCCCCCCACAGAGGGACTGGTGAGATTCTCGGTGCCGGAAAGCTGCCATTGCTGGAGTTTCAAAGCCAGGTTTGATTTGCTCGTCCTCGTTGCTGAGACGGAGCAGATCAGGCGGAGGTTTGACAAGGTCGCAGCACAGGAACCTCAGCCCAATTAGCCGCGTTTCAGGGTGTCCTTCGTTTAAAGGCAGATCGAGCTCGCTGAATATTAACAAGCTGTTCCCGGCAGTTACGGATCCTAAAAAGTGTTCCTGCAGGGGAGCGGGAGGAGGATTAATAATGAATGAACGGTATTGATTAGAGCAGTAAATAAAGGAATCCCCCGGGAGCAGAGCCAGATCAAGGGACCTGATGGGAGGACTGGGCTAAGCTGGTTGGACTGGTGGAAGCTTTTCATGTTCTGCTTGATTCCGTAGCTTGTGGCACTGGAGATCAATGGGCTCTGGAGGAGAACGTCTCTCATCCCAAAATTAATCAGCTCTGCCTATTGTGCAGATATTTTCACCTCCGCGCGGAGAACCGGGCCCACCACCACCTCCACACACCGCGCTCCGTCTCATTCCACCATCGTGCGGAGATCCGGGCCCACCACATCCTCCACACACCGCGCTCCGTCTCATTCCACCAACGTGCGGAGATCCGGGCCCACCACATCCTCCACACACACCGCGCTCCGTCTCTTTCCACCAACGTGCGGAGATCCGGGCCCACCAGATCCTCCAAACACCGAGCTCCGTCTCATTCCACCAACGCGCGGAGATCCAGGCCCACCACAACCTCCACACACAAGCTCCGTCTCATTCCACCAACGTGCGGAGATCCAGGCACACCACAACCTCCACACACCGAGCTACGTCTCATTCCACCAACGCGCAGAGATCCGGGCCCACCACCACCTTCACACAGCGCGCTCCGTCTCATTCCACCAACGTGCGGAGATCCGGGCCCACCACATCCTCCACACACCGAGCTCCGTCTCATTCCACCAACGCGCGGAGATCCAGGCCCACCACAACCTCCACACACAAGCTCCGTCTCATTCCACCAACGTGCGGAGATCCAGGCCCACCACAACCTCCACACACCGAGCTACGTCTCATTCCACCAACGCGCAGAGATCCGGGCCCACCACCACCTTCACACAGCGCGCTCCGTCTCATTCCACCAACGTGCGGAGATCCGGGCCCACCACATCCTCCACACACCGAGCTCCGTCTCATTCCACCAACGCGCGAAGATCCGGGCCCACCACAACCTCCACGCACCGAGCTCCGTCTCATTCCACCAACGCGCGCAGATCCAGGCCCACCACAACCTCCACACACCGAGCTCCTTCTCATTCCACCAATGCGCGGAGATCTGGGCCCACCACAACCTCCACACACCGAGCTCCGTCTCATTCCACCAACGCGCGGATATCCGGGCCCACCACAACCTCCACACACCGAGCTCCGTCTCATTCCACCAACGCGGAGATCCGGGCCCACCACAACCTCCATACACCGAGCTCCGTCTCATTCCACCAACGCGGAGATCCGGGCCCACCACAACCTCCACACACCGCGCTTCGCCTCATTCCACTAACGCGCCAAACACATGCAACATTTCCAGGGATTTCTATGGAGTTTTCACCAGACGCTTCGTTCAAGGAGGAATCTCTCCACTCATGGACGGATGGTCGGAAGGATGGAAGGACGGACGGACAGAGTGACTCGAGCCTCTGCATCGTAACTTTACATTTCTATCGTGAGGAGGACTCGATCTCGTGCTCAGGGAATGTTCTATTGGTCGTCTGACCTCCTGGTCCTCTTCTGGATCCCACATCCATTGATGGAATGAGTGCTGGAAGATTATGGATAGACCTCTGACCCATCTTTCCATCCAGACTCACAGCTGGTCTTATGGTTTGTAATCCCTGAGACACTGGGGGCCAAATTACATTCCTAGCGGTAAAACGGGGGCACTACGGAGGAAAAACTGCCTCGCAAAAAATGCAGCCGCGCACATCCTCTCAATCGACTCCATAGGACTCCATTGAGCCAGACGCCAGCGGTCACGTGACCAGCCAGATCTCGCCACGCGTCGGCGTATTGATACGCAGGGAGAGACTGGGGAGACTTTTTACGCCAGTCTTTCCCTGCTTCACCGGACCGAGGAGGCGGTCCTCGCCGCGGGACAGAGGGTGAGTATCTGAGTGCTTTTTATTTGGCTGGTGTTTAGGGATTGTGCAGAAGCGGAATCCGTTAACACCAAGTCCTGGCTGAGGTTAACTTTCCGCTGACCGCGGTCGGACGTTAATCAGCGTTAGGACATTATGATCCAGTGCTGATTAACTCTTTGCGCTCCCCATGTTAAGCATAGGAAGTGCAAAGTACAGTAACCTCGCGCAGGTTCACAAGCAGGTTCACACGCAGGACACGATTCCGCGTGGTTTTAGCGCTGAGTATGTAGTTCGCAAATGGTTTTACCCCACGCGTTAAAAATGACTTACGACGGCGCAAACGTTTGCGTCAAGATTGTAATGTGGCCCATAGACTTCTTGGAGTCTGAAAAAATGCCAAAGGTCTCACAGTCTGAGCAGGAGGGGACACCTCAACGGAACCTGATTATGAGAGGGAAAGCGGGGGCAGATAGATGAGGGGAGCAGGCAGATAAATGAGGGGAGCGGGCAGACGCGGGGCAGATAAATGAGGGGAGCGGGGCAGATAAATGAGGGGAGCGGGCAGATAAATGAGGGGAGCAGGGCAGATAAATGAGGGGAGCGGGCAGACGCGGGGCAGATAAATGAGGGGAGCGGGCAGATAAATGAGGGGAGCGGGCAGATAAATGAGGGGAACAGGCAGATAAATGAGGAGAGCGGGCACATAAATGAGGGGAGCAGGCAGATAAATGAGGGGAACGTGCAGATAAATGAGGGGAACGGACAGATAAATGAGGGGAACGGACAGATAAATGAGAGGAGCGGGCAGATAAATGAGGGGAGTGAGGCAGATAAATGAGGGGAGCGAGCAGATAAATGAGGGGAGTGAGGCAGATAAATGAGGGGAGCGAGCAGATAAATGAGGGGAGCGGGCAGATAAATGAGGGGAGCGGGCAGACGCGGGGCAGATAAATGAGGGGAGCGGCAGATAAATGAGGGGAGCGGGCAGATAAATGAGGGGAGCGGGCAGATAAATGAGGGGAGCGAGCAGATAAATGAGGGGAGCGGGCAGATAAATGAGGGGAGCGAGCAGATAAATGAGGGGAGCGGGCAGATAAATGAGGGGAGCGGGCAGATAAATGAGAGGAGCGGGTAGATAAATGAGAGGAGCGGGTAGATAAATGAGGGGAGCGGGCAGATAAATGGGGGAGCGGGCAGACGTGGGGCAGATAAATGAGGGGAGTGGCAGACATGGGGCAGATAAATGAGGGGAGCGGGCAGATAAATGAGGGGAGTGGCAGACGGGGGGAAGATAAATGAGGGGAGCGGGGCAGATAAATGAGGGAAGTGGGCAGATAAATGAGGGGAGCAGGGCAGATAACTGAGGGGAGCGGCAGATAAATGAGGGGAGCGGGCAGATAAATGAGGGGAGCGGGCAGATAAATGAGGGGAGCAGGGCAGATAAATGAGGGGAGCGGGCAGACGCGGGGCAGATAAATGAGGGGAGCGGGCAGATAAATGAGGGGAGCGGGCAGATAAATGAGGGGAGCGGGCAGATAAATGAGGGGAGCGGGGCAGATAAATGAGAGGAGCGGGTAGATAAATGAGGGGAGCGGGCAGATGTGGGGCAGATAAATGAGGGGAGCGAGCAGATAAATGAAGGGAGCGGGCAGATAAATGAGGGGAGCGGGGCAGATAAATGAGGGGAGCGGGGCAGATAAATGAGGGGAGCGGGAAGACGCGGGGCAGATAAATGAGGGGAGCGGGCAGATATATGAGGGGAGCGGGGCAGATAAATGAGGGGAGTGAGCAGATAAATGAGGGTAGCGGGCAGATAAATTAGGGGAGCGGGCAGATAAATGAGGGGAGCGGGCAGATAAATGAGGGGAGCGGGCAGATAAGTGAGGGGAGCGGGGCAGATAAATGAGGGGAGCGGGCAGACGCGGGCAGATAAATGAGGGGAGCTTGCAGATAAATGAGGGGAGCGAGCAGATAAATGAGGGGAGCGGGCAGATAAGTGAGGGGAGCAGGGCAGATAAATGAGGGGAGCGGGCAGACCCGGGGCAGATAAATGAGGGGAGCGGGCAGATAAATGAGGGGAGCGAGCAGATAAATGAGGGGAGCGAGCAGATAAATGAGGGGAGTGGGCAGTCGCGGGGCAGATAAATGAGGGGAGCGGGCAGATAAATGAGGGGAGCCTGCAGATAAATGAGGGGAGCAAGCAGATAAATGAGGGGAGCGAGCAGATAAATGAGGGGAGCGAGGCAGATAAGAGGGGAGCGGCAGATAAATGAGGGGAGCGAGCAGATAAATGAGGGGAGCGGGGCAGATAAATGAGGGGAGCGAGTAGATAAATGAGGGGAGCGGGGCAGATAAATGAGGGGAGCGAGCAGATAAATGAGGGGAGCGGGCAGATAAATGCGGGGAGTGGGTATACGCGGTGCAGATAAATGAAGGAAGCGGGCAGATAAATGAGGGAAGCGGGCAGATAAATGAGGGGAGCGAGCAGATAAATGAGGGGAGCGAGCAGATAAATGAGGGGAGCGGGCAGATAAATGAGGGGAGCGAGCAGATAAATGAGGGGAGCGGGGCAGATAAATGAGGGGAGCGGGCAGATAAATGCGGGGAGTGGGTATACGCGGTGCAGATAAATGAAGGAAGCGGGCAGATAAATGAGGGAAGCGGGCAGATAAATGAGGGGAGCGAGCAGATAAATGAGGGGATAGGTCAGATAAATGAGGGGAGCGGGTAGATAAATGAGGGGAGCGGGCAGATAAATGAGGGGAGCGGTGCAGATAAATGAGGGGAGCGGGCAGAAAAATGAGGGGAGCGGGTAGATAAATGAGTGGAGCAAGCAGATAAATGAGGGGAGCGGGTAGATAAATGAGTGGAGCAAGCAGATAAATGAGGGGAGCGGGTAGATAAATGAGTGGAGCAAGCAGATAAATGAGGGGAGCGGGTAGATAAATGAGGGTAGCGAGCGGGCAAAAAAATCCTCAAATGCCTAATAGATCCTAAAAAAAAATCTATAAATAAAGAGACTTTTTGCTGCAGAATTTTATGATAAACGGTTTATTAGATATTGAATTAAAACGGGAATATTTTTAACATTGAAGTCTATGGGATTCGCCTGAATAAACCTGTCGAATGAAACCACTGAATGGCAGGGCAATTCTGGAACCTTTCACTACTGGTTTGTGTTCTCTGAATAGACGAAGCATTGATTCTCTATGGGGATTCACTGCCCTCGAACAGGCACCGAACAGGCACTGAATGTGCAGGCAATTCGCCAGGATTTGGGAACTGTCTGCTCTCTGAATAGCCGAATGGGCAAGAAAGGGAACCGAACGCTGAATTTATCTGTTCCGTTCCCTTTCGTTACAATTCGTCTCTCTTTGAATAACCCTGCGAGTAACTGCTGGGCAGTTGGAGATGACACACGCTTTACCTGATATTCTTCCATGGCTGGTTTTTCTCCCGGCTTTTTACGGGCGGCTGTGAAAGATCCGGAAGCTTGTGGGGTTTTATCGGTGTCTCTGATCAGAATAATTACCCACTTGGATCGTATCGTTATTTTACATTACGGCAGTGGCTGCTCGATATAAATGTGTTTAATGTGCAGCTCGACTCTTACGTGTGAAACGTGTAAATCTGTGAGTGCAGGAGCCGTATCCGCCACGTTACGTGTAGAGCGAGATCCATGTGCAGGAGCCGTATCCGCCACGTTACGTGTAGAGCGAGATCCATGTGCAGGAGCCGTATCCGCCACGTTACGTGTAGAGCGAGATCCATGTGCAGGAGCCGTATCCGCCACGTTACGTGTAGAGCGAGATCCATGTGCAGGAGCCGTATCCGCCACGTCACGTGTAGAGCGAGATCCATGTGCAGGAGCCGTATCCGCCACGTTACGTGTAGAGCGAGATCCATGTGCAGGAGCCGTATCCGCCACGTTACGTGTAGAGCGAGATCCATGTGCAGGAGCCATATCCACCACGTCACGTGTAGAGCGAGATCCATGTGCAGGAGCCATATCCACCACGTCACGTGTAGAGCGAGATCCATGTGCAGGAGCCGTATCCGCCACGTTACGTGTAGAGCGAGATCCATGTGCAGGAGCTGTATCCGCCATGTCACGTGTAGAGCGAGATCCATGTGCAGGAGCTGTATCCGCCATGTCACGTGTAGAGCGAGATCCATGTGCAGGAGCTTTATCCGCCACGTCACGTGTAGAGCGAGATCCATGTGCAGAAGCCGTATCCGCCACATCACGTGTAGAGCGAGATCCATGTGCAGGAGCCGTATGCGCCACGTCACGTGTAGAACGAGATCCATGTGCAGGAGCCGTATCTGCCACATCACGTGTAGAGCGAGATCCATGTGCAGGAGCCGTATCCGCCACGTGTAGAGCGAGATCCATGTGCAGGAGCCGTATCCGCCACGTCACATGTAGAGCAAGATCCATGTGCAGGAGCCGTATCCGGCACGTCACATGTACAGCGAGATCCATGTGCAGGAGCCGTATCCGCCAAGTCACGTGTAGAGCGAGATCCATGTGCAGGAGCCGTATCCGCCAAGTCACGTGTAGAGCGAGATCCATGTTCAGGAGCCGTATCCGCCACGTCACGTGTAGAGCGAGATCCATGTTCAGGAGCCGTATCCGTCACGTCACGTGTAGAGCGAAATCCATGTGCAGAAGCTGTATCCACCACGTCACGTGTAGAGCGAGATCCATGTGCAGGAGCCGTATCCGCCACGTCACGTGTAGAGCGAGATCCATTTGCAGGAGCCGTATCCGCCATGTCACGTGTAGAGCGAGATCCATGTGCAGGAGCTGTATCCGCCACGTCACGTGTAGAGCGAGATCCATGTGCAGGAGCCGTATCCGCCACGTCACGTGTAGAGCGAGATCCATGTGCAGGAGCTGTATCCGCCATGTCACGTGTAGAGCGAGATCCATGTGCAGGAGCTGTATCCGCCATGTCACGTGTAGAGCGAGATCCATGTGCAGGAGCTTTATCCGCCACGTCACGTGTAGAGCGAGATCCATGTGCAGAAGCCGTATCCGCCACATCACGTGTAGAGCGAGATCCATGTGCAGGAGCCGTATGCGCCACGTCACGTGTAGAACGAGATCCATGTGCAGGAGCCGTATCTGCCACATCACGTGTAGAGCGAGATCCATGTGCAGGAGCCGTATCCGCCACGTGTAGAGCGAGATCCATGTGCAGGAGCCGTATTTGCCACGTCACATGTACAGCGAGATCCATGTGCAGGAGCCGTATCCGCCAAGTCACGTGTAGAGCGAGATCCATGTGCAGGAGCCGTATCCGCCACGTCACGTGTAGAACAAAATCCATGTGCAGAAGCTGTATCCACCATGTACGTGTAGAGCGAGATCCATGTGCAGGAGCCGTATCCGCCAAGTCACGTGTAGAGCGAGATCCATGTTCAGGAGCCGTATCCGCCACGTCACATGTAGAGCGAGATCCATGTTCAGGAGCCGTATCCGTCACGTCACGTGTAGAGCGAAATCCATGTGCAGAAGCTGTATCCACCACGTCACGTGTAGAGCGAGATCCATGTGCAGGAGCCGTATCCGCCACATCACGTGTAGAGCGAGATCCATTTGCAGGAGCCGTATCCGCCATGTCACGTGTAGAGCGAGATCCATGTGCAGGAGCTGTATCCGCCATGTTATGTGTAGAGCGAGATCCATCTGCATGAGCCGTCTCCGCCACGTCACGTCTAGAGCGAGATCCATGTGCAGGAGCCGTATCCGCCACATCACGTGTAGAGCGAGATCCATGTGCAGGAGCCGTATGTGCCACGTCACGTGTAGAACGAGATCCATGTGCAGGAGCCGTATCTGCCACATCACGTGTAGAGCGAGATCAATGTGCAGGAGCCGTATCCGCCACGTCACGTGTAGAGCGAGATCCATGTGCAGGAGCCGTATCCGCCACGTCACATGTAGAGCAAGATCCATGTGCAGGAGCTGTATCCGCCACGTCACGTGTAGAGCGAGATCCATGTGCAGGAGCCGTATCCGCCACGTTACGTGTAGAGCGAGATCCATGTGCAGGAGCTGTATCCGCCATGTCACGTGTAGAGCAAGATCCATGTGCAGGAGCTGTATCCGCCATGTCACGTGTAGAGCGAGATCCATGTGCAGGAGCTTTATCCGCCACGTCACGTGTAGAGCGAGATCCATGTGCAGAAGCCGTATCCGCCACATCACGTGTAGAGCGAGATCCATGTGCAGGAGCCGTATGCGCCACGTCACGTGTGTAGAACGAGATCCATGTGCAGGAGCCGTATCTGCCACATCACGTGTAGAGCGAGATCCATGTGCAGGAGCCGTATCCGCCACGTGTAGAGCGAGATCCATGTGCAGGAGCCGTATCCGGCACGTCACATGTACAGCGAGATCCATGTGCAGGAGCCGTATCCGCCAAGTCACGTGTAGAGCGAGATCCATGTGCAGGAGCCGTATCCGCCACGTCACGTGTAGAACAAAATCCATGTGCAGAAGCTGTATCCACCATGTACGTGTAGAGCGAGATCCATGTGCAGGAGCCGTATCCGCCAAGTCACGTGTAGAGCGAGATCCATGTTCAGGAGCCGTATCCGCCACGTCACATGTAGAGCGAGATCCATGTTCAGGAGCCGTATCCGTCACGTCACGTGTAGAGCGAAATCCATGTGCAGAAGCTGTATCCACCACGTCACGTGTAGAGCGAGATCCATTTGCAGGAGCCGTATCCGCCACGTCACGTGTAGAGCGAGATCCATTTGCAGGAGCCGTATCCGCCATGTCACGTGTAGAGCGAGATCCATGTGCAGGAGCTGTATCCGCCACGTCACGTGTAGAGCGAGATCCATGTGCAGGAGCTTTATCCGCCACATCACGTGTAGAGCAAGATCCATGTGCAGGAGCTGTATCCACCACGTCATGTGTAGAGCAAGATCCATGTGCAGGAGCCGTATCCACCATGTCACGTGTAGAGCGAGATCCATGTGCAGGAGCTGTATCCGCCATGTTATGTGTAGAGCGAGATCCATCTGCATGAGCCGTCTCCGCCACGTCACGTCTAGAGCGAGATCCATGTGCAGGAGCCGTATGTGCCACGTCACGTGTAGAACGAGATCCATGTGCAGGAGCCGTATCTGCCACATCACGTGTAGAGCGAGATCAATGTGCAGGAGCCGTATCCGCCACGTCACGTGTAGAGCGAGATCCATGTGCAGGAGCTGTATCCGCCATGTTATGTGTAGAGCGAGATCCATCTGCATGAGCCGTCTCCGCCACGTCACGTCTAGAGCGAGATCCATGTGCAGGAGCCGTATCCGCCACATCACGTGTAGAGCGAGATCCATGTGCAGGAGCCGTATGTGCCACGTCACGTGTAGAACGAGATCCATGTGCAGGAGCCGTATCTGCCACATCACGTGTAGAGCGAGATCAATGTGCAGGAGCCGTATCCGCCACGTCACGTGTAGAGCGAGATCCATGTGCAGGAGCCGTATCCGCCACGTCACATGTAGAGCAAGATCCATGTGCAGGAGCTGTATCCGCCACGTCACGTGTAGAGCGAGATCCATGTGCAGGAGCCGTATCCGGCACGTCACATGTACAGCGAGATCCATGTGCAGGAGCCGTATCCGGCACGTCACATGTACAGCGAGATCCATGTGCAGGAGCCGTATCCGGCACGTCACGTGTAGAGCAAGATCAATGTGCAGGAGCCGTATCCACCACATCACGTGTAGAACGAGATCCATGTGCAGGAGCCGTATCCGCCACGTCACGTGTAGAGCGAGATCCATGTGCAGGAGCCGTATCCGCCACGTGTAGAGCGAGATCCATGTGCAGGAGCCGTATCCGCCAAGTCACGTGTAGAGCGAGATCCATGTGCAGGAGCCGTATCCGCCACGTCACGTGTAGAACAAAATCCATGTGCAGAAGCTGTATCCACCACGTCACGTGTAGAGCGAGATCCATGTGCAGGAGCCGTATCCACCAAGTCACGTGTAGAGTGAGATCCATGTGCAGGAGCTGTATCCGCCACGTCACGTGTAGAGCGAGATCCATGTGCAGGAGCCGTATCTGCCACGTCACGTGTAATAAAACTCACAGTAATGTGCGGTGTGTATGAGTGTGTATCACAGGGCTCCACAGCAATAAAACTCACTGTAATGTGCAGTGTGTATGAGCGTATCATAACTATTGGGCTGTTAAAAAGCCAGAAAAATATTGTGCAAACGTGTGCATGGATGCTTTTTCCGAGTCTCAATTTCTATCTGTAAATCCCAGACTTGCAAGTTTCAAAATGTAGTCCCAGAGGCGAATGATGCAATCTGAAGTCCCAGAGGCACTCGTAATCTGAAATCCGGGAGACGTATGTTGTAATCTGAAGTCCGGGAGGCGCGTGTTGTAATCTGAAATCCGGGATGCGCGTGTTGCAACCTGAAATCCCAGAGGCACTCGTTGTAATCTGAAATCCGGGAGACGTATGTTGTAATCTGAAATCCGGGATGCGCGTGTTGCAACCTGAAATCCCAGAGGCACTCGTTGTAATCTGAAATCCCGGAGGCACTCGTTGTAATCTGAAATCCCGGAGGCACTCGTTGTAATCTGAAATCCGGGAGGCTCTTGTTGCAATTAGGGATGAGCTGTTCGGTTCGGACGGTTCGGAGTTCGCATCGAACATAGTCTGTTCGTTTGTTCGCGAACTCCGAACATTTCCGGTTGTTCGCCGCGTGTTCTCCCACAATGGACCACAATGCACTTTCCCACTGACCTGAAGCTCGTAATTGGCTACAGCCTTGCACCTGACCACAGGTCTGGTGCAAGACAGGTTCAACACTATGCCAATCACCGCTCAGAGTCCTGATTGGGCAAATTTTGCCCAATCATGGGCTCACAGAGCTAAGTCCCGCAGCACACTATATAAGGTTTCCACGCAGCGCTTCTGCACGCGTTTCAGAGGAGATTTCATAGGAGATAGTTGTTGTGTGTTCTTACTGCCGGTCTGCCACCAGCTACTAGGGGGGTCTGGGGGGTCTCATTTCTACCAAATATCTGGGAATTGAGGTGATCGGTCTCTTGTCACTGCCAGCAAGTATTTTGGGGGTCACAAATAGGGAGGAGCTGTTCGGTTCGGACGGTTCAGAGTTCGACCCGAACTTAGCCTATTCAATTATTAGATCGCGAACACCGAACATTTCCGGGTGTTCGCCGCATGTTCGACCACAATGCATTTTTCCACTGGCCTGAAGCTAGTAATTGGCTACAGCCTTGCACCTGACCACAGGTCTGGTGCAAGACAGGTGCAACACTATGCCAATCACGGCTCAGAGTCCTGATTGGGCAAATTTTGCCCAATCACGGGCTCACAGAGCTATATAAGGCTTCCACGCGCCGATTCTGCACGCATTTCAGAGGAGATTTCAGAGGAGATTGTTCTGTGTTGTTACTGCCGGTCTGCCACGCTACTGGGGGGGTCTGGGGGGTCTCATTTCTACCAAATATCTGGGAATTTAGGTGATGTGTGTCTTTTCACTGTGCCAGCAAGTCTTTTTGGGGGGTTAAAAATTTCTTTAAAACATTTGTGAATTGAGGTGATCTGTGTGTTCTCACTGGCTGCCACCCATCATGGGGTCTCACTGATTTATAGGAGGTTTCACTGCCACCCATCAAGGGGTCTCACTGATTTATAGGAGGTTTCACTGCCGCCCATCATGGGGTCTCACTGATTTATAGGAGGTTTCACTGCACCCATCAAGGGTCTCACTGATTTATAGGAGGTTCACTGCCACCATCAAGGGGTCTCACTGATTTATAAGAGGTTTCACTGCCACCCATCAAGGGGTCTCACTGATTTATAAGAGGTTTCACTGCCACCATCAAGGGGTCTCACTGATTATAGGAGGTTTCACTGCCGCCCATCATGGGGTCTCACTGATTTATAGGAGGTTTCACTGCACCCATCAAGGGTCTCACTGATTTATAGGAGGTTTCACTGCCACCCATCAAGGGTCTCACTGATTTATAAGAGGTTTCACTGCCACCCATCAAGGGTCTCACTGATTTATAGGAGTTTCACTGCCACCCATCAAGGGGTCTCACTGATTTATAGGAGGTTTCACTGCCACCCATCAAGGGTCTCACTGATTTATAGGAGGTTTCACTGCCACCATCAAGGGGTCTCACTGATTTATAGGAGGTTTCACTGCCGCCCATCAAGGGGTCTCACTGATTTATAGGAGGTTTCACTGCCACCATCAAGGGGTCTCACTGATTTTAGGAGGTTTCACTGCCGCCCATCAAGGGGTCTCACTGATTTATAGAGGTTTCACTGCCACCCATCAAGGGGTCTCACTGATTTATAGGAGGTTCACTGCCGCCCATCATGGGGTCTCACTGATTTATAGGAGGTTTCACTGCCACCCATCAGGGGTCTCACTGATTTATAGGAGTTTCACTGCCACCCATCATGGGGTCTCACTGATTTATGGAGGTTTCACTGCCACCCATCAAGGGTCTCACTGATTTATAAGAGGTTTCACTGTCACCCATCAAGGGGTCTCACTGATTTATAGGAGGTTTCACTGCCACCCATCAAGGGGTCTCACTGATTTATAGGAGGTTTCACTGCCACCCATCAAGGGGTCTCACTGATTTATAGGAGGTTTCACTGCCACCCATCATGGGGTCTCACTGATTTATAGGAGGTTTCACTGCCACCCATCAAGGGGTCTCACTGATTTATAGGAGGTTTCACTGCCACCCATCATGGGGTCTCACTGATTTATAGAAGGTGTCTGAGACTTGTAATCTGTGTCTTGTCACTGGCTGCCAGCTATCAGTGTGTCTCACTGAGTTATACCAGAGTTCTTTAAATCTTTATACCAGAGTTGAATCAGAGTTCTGTATATATTAATCCAGGGCAAACAATTTCCACTCGCCTGCTCGCATTTGGCGAGTGGAAATTAAGTGAGGGCGAGTGGCATGGCCGGTAACACCTGTTCCATTGAAAGAAATCATTGATAGGTCTCCAAGTCAGGAGGACCACCCACCTGGCGATGGGAGGCTTGGGTGCATGGCTCATCTCCATTGGTGGGTCAGTGAAAGTGGCCGTCCACATGATCTCCCTCTGTGACCTCACACAAGGAGGCAGGGAGGGAGGGAAGCTCCTCTCCACCCCCTACCAGTGACGCAGAGTAAGTAAACAGTGCCTGGTAGCAGCGCAGCCCGAGTGCTGGGAGACATATGGAATTCACATGCTCCCAGCAGCTGCTCTCAGCTTCCGGGTGGTTCCATGTGATGCGCTGACCAGTCTGGAAGTGGCCAGGAATTACCAAGAGCTGAAGGAACTGGACAGATCCGTCTCACTGCCCGGGCCACGTGCTGCGAGGAGCTGTCAGATGCGCCTCAGTGATTCCTGAGTGTGAGAGAGAGACCCCTCCACCGTCCACGTGTCCTGACCAGAGCAGGTTAGCAGGGAAAGAATGAAGGAGAGGTACAAATTCATGACGGGGACAGGGGGGAATAAAGGAGTTAGGGAATTTACAAACAAGCATCACATGGAACAGCAAAGGAAAACTCAAAGGACCAAACAAAAGCAGAGAGAAAGAGGGGGGAGGGCAAATTATGTAGCAATGAAAGGATACAGAGAGCATAGAGGGACACATAAAAAAGATGAGTAAAGCTCCTCAGACAGGAAAAGAGATGGTTAAAAATCATGGAAGAGCACACAAACCTAGGACAGTGAGGCAAGCCTCAGCACACAAGGGGCCAGATCACTGTAACATTAGGGCGTGCACCCACAGAAAATGTATTCATTGAAAAGTTGTGTATTTTGTGCAAAAATCTTCTAAACATTTGCCATTAAAAATAACAAAACTGGAATTAGTTACTTTCATGTAAAATATCAATGTAAGAGGTGAAAAAAGGACCTATTCACCCAACAATTGGGGGTGCCTGGGTACACCATGCACACCCCCTGCTCACGCCTACAGGCCAAATCACAACCACGATTCTAAGTAGCAATTGAGCTATAGCTCGCATGCTCAGCTTAATTTAAACTTGACAGACAGGGAAAACAACACAGCGCTTTAAGAGACCCAAATCCAAAAAAGATAGTGGGGTAGACACACAATATGTCCATAAACTGCAATCTTTGCCTTTAGGAGTAGATCTTCTCAAAAAATTTTCAGATGAAGCGTGCACTGTAGGGAGGGAACACAAAAAGGACCAAAAATTGCGCAGTATCACAGCACCCAAGATGAGAGTAATGTATATTGATTTTTAACTCACATTCTGGGGAGCCTACAACCGGCTCTTAGGAATAAGGCGGACAGGGACTTTATGTTAGGTGCCCATGAGACCTTCACAACTTCTCTGGAATTCACCAAATTAGAGATACTGCAGAAAGATTGATAGAAAACCAAAAAAAGGGCACCTCCTAGTGCAATAAATAACAAACAGCTTTGTATTTTAAAAAGGAGTAGCCAAATTCAAACTCACAAGCGGTTGAGCCTCTATTGGCTCCATCACAATGCGCACAGGGAATCATAAGGTGTTCCCCAGACCTTCTTTATAGGAGTTATGGAGGCAGACAGCGATTATAGTTTTTTGTTTTTTTTAAAAAATAAAAACATTTATTCATTTTAAAATGGATAGATCATATCTACCAGACCAAAGACCAGGACGCGTTTCGCCAACAAAGGCTTCCTCAGCTGGTTATCATATGTCTGCTCTTGCTGCTGCCTTTATATACAATACATATTCTATTAACAATTGAAAAAATCACTTAAAAGATCATTAACATACTTGACATCAGGTGTGCTTAAGTGGCACCCGCCATTTTGTGCATATTCAGAGACTCTGAGTGTCACCCTGGAGCACAAGTGTAATAATTTAACACATAAAGATGAAAGAATTTGTTAATTCTGTTATGGACGTAGCGATTGCGCATGCGCAAAATGGCGGACGCTACGTCCATAACAGAATAAACAAATTATATCCTTACTAACATACCTCAATACAGAATGCACCTGTAAACATGTAACACAGTGACTATATACAGAATGCACCTTTAAACATGTAACACAGTGACTATATACAGAATGCACCTGTAAACATGTAACACAGTGACTATATACAGAATGCGCCTGTAAACATGTAACACAGTGACTATATACAGAATGCACCTGTAAACATGTAACACAGTGACTATATACAGAATGCGCCTGTAAACATGTAACAGTGACTATATACAGAATGCACCTGTAAACATGTAACACAGTGACATATACAGAATGCGCCTGTAAACATGTAACACAGTGACTATATACAGAATGCACCTGTAAACATGTAACACAGTGACTATATACAGAATGCGCCTGTAAACATGTAACACAGTGACTATATACAGAATGCACCTGTAAACATGTAACATAGTGACTATATACAGAATGCACCTGTAAACATGTAACACAGTGACTATATACAGAATGCACCTGTAAACATGTAACACAGTGACTATATACAGAATGCACCTGTAAACATGTAACACAGTGACTATATACAGAATGCACCTGTAAACATGTAACACAGTGACTATATACAGAATGCACCTGTAAACATGTAACACAGTGACTATATACAGAATGCGCCTGTAAACATGTAACACAGTGACTATATACAGAATGCACCTGTAAACATGTAACACAGTGACTATATACAGAATGCGCCTGTAAACATGTAACACAGTGACTATATACAGAATGCGCCTGTAAACATGTAACACAGTGACTATATACAGAATGCGCCTGTAAACATGTAACACAGTGACTATATACAGAATGCACCTGTAAACATGTAACACAGTGACTATATACAGAATGCACCTGTAAACATGTAACACAGTGACTATATACAGAATGTACCTGTAAACATGTAACACAGTGACTATATACAGAATGCACCTGTAAACATGTAACACAGTGACTATATACAGAATGCACCTGTAAACATGTAACACAGTGACTATATACAGAATGCACCTGTAAACATGTAACACAGTGACTATATACAGAATGCACCTGTAAACATGTAACACAGTGACTATATACAGAATGTGCCTGTAAACATGTAACACAGTGACTATATACAGAATGCGCCTGTAAACATGTATCACAGTGACTATATACAGAATGCACCTGTAAACATGTAACACAGTGACTATATACAGAATGCACCTATAAACATGTAACATAGTGACTATATACAGAATGCACCTGTAAACATGTAACATAGTGACTATATACAGAATGCACCTGTAAACATGTAACACAGTGACTATATACAGAATGCACCTGTAAACATGTAACACAGTGACTATATACAGAATGCACCTGTAAACATGTAACATAATGACTATTTCCTACATATTTATTTTCTGTTAATCTATATATTTGTGTTGTTTTTTTTAATATCTTGCATTGTATTACTTTGTATTTCTGTAACTGTAACACTTCAATGTTCTTGAACCCAGGACATACTTGAAAACCAGAGAAATCTCAATGTATCCGTCCTGGTAAAATCCTTTATAAATAAGTAAATTATCGTATCGACAGAAATATCGGATCCAAAAAACCATTTGTTTACGTCAAAACGAATAGACACTTTGAAACGAGGAGAACAGACGTTCCGAAAAACAGGAAATTTCCGAAATCACGAAAAAAATCGAAACGAACCGGAACCGAAACGGAAATCGGCCGAAATGAGCCGAAACGAAAATTTACAAAATCCGAACGAACCGAACCGAAACGGAAATCGACCGAAATGAGCCGAAACGAAAATTTACAAAATCCGAACGAACCGAACCGAATCGAACTGAAAAAAAATCGGTGCACAAGTCTAGCTGCCATTATTTCCATTAAACGCTAAGGTTGCCATTATTTCCATTAAACGCTAAGGTTGCCATTATTTCCATTAAACGCTAAGGTTGCCATTATTTCCATTAAACGCTAAGGTTGCCATTATTTCCATTAAAAGATAAAGCCGCCAGAGCAGGTATTTGAGTCAAATACTTTTGGAGAACTGACATGTTGGTAATCCCTGATTTTAATCTCTGGAATAGAAAAACTCCCAGAATGCAGCTGGAAAAAAGGTCCTGATTTTGGCTACTTCACCTTCAAAACCACAGGCCTCACATTTAGCTTCCATCACCATCAAGACCACAAGCATCACATTTAGCCTCCATCACCATCAAGACCACAAGTCTAATACTTAGGCTCAATCACAAGCCTTGTGCATAGACTTCATATGGAAGCACACGCTTCATATGTAGTCTCCATTATGACCACTAGCATGCTAAGATGATGTCATTGTGGGGTGCACTCATGGGCCATTTATTGACTACAAATTTCTGCTCAGAAAATGTAACCCCACATACACGTTTCTCATTAGGTAAAGCCAACTTGCGTGCAGAGATACCATCAAGTCTCCTGAACCAGGTAAGAAACATCCAAAATGTCAAAGTATGGGTTCAAAGATGACCTCTTCACCTAACATTAGGGAGCTCTTGGGAACACACCTGCACCTGCCTGTGGATACGACCTAAAGTCCACTATGTAGTCTCTATTATTTCTTATACTTAGTCATCGCAATGAGATGACCACGTCTCATGTTCAGTCTCCATTATGCCCACCAGCCTCATAGTTAGTCCCCACCGTGTTCGAACAACTCAATCTTCCCTGCATTGAGGCCATCACTTTCATGCTTAGTTTCCTTCAGGACGATAACCCTCATACTTAGTCCCCGTAATGACCACATCTCATGTTCAGTCTCCATTATGACCACCAGCCTCATAATTAGTCCCCACCGTGTTCAAACAACTCAATCTTCCCTCCATGAGGCCATCACTTTCATGCTTAGTTTCCTTCAGGACGATAACCCTCATACTTAGTCCACATCATGACCAGAAGTCTTTCTTTACCAAGACATTGTCTGGCAGAGCAGTCAGTGACCCACATTGCAAGATTTCTGCCCCGGGTCAGCCCAGAGATGCAGGACGTTCTTGTCAAACCCTTCATGTTCCATCAGAATCCAGAAGTCTCTTTATGGCAACCCGCAGCTATTTCCTTTGAGTGAGTTTTTCTTCCTGAAACCTAAGGAATGCGGTAAAACCAGCATGAAGCGTCTACGGGATCCGGCGCTGCCCTTCTCTGATCTTGTGGAATTGGCTCTTTCTCAGACGCGCTTAATAGAATATTTATAACCACATTGCTTCCACGCTCAGACTCCGTGGTACATACCAAGACATGAGTAGGTCTCTCTAAGCACTGAAGTGGGTATAATATTTTACGCACTTTAATATGTCCAGGGAATGTCCTCTGGCAGATAACAGATGGTCCTAGAGCAGAGAAATATAGGGTAGCTCTAGCCTCTGCAGGAAGACGGAAACATCCCAGACACATCAGCCCAGAGCTCGCATTTAACTCTAGCAGGTGTGGACGGATGGTGGCAGGTGTCTTCTTCCACGATCACGAGTTTCCCGTGCCGAGCAGCTGATGGGTGCGGATACCATGGACCATGAGGCTTGCCTCCTGAAAGTTAATTTCTGGAACAATTGCCGGTCAAGCATTTGTTTCCGTGTGTTTCGGCGCCCGGAGAAGATAATTTACATGTAACGTTTAGAATAAAGACTTCAGACGCACAAATGACAAAGTGTATAGTTTATCTAGTGGAGACACAAATTCAATTCAGCAGTTAATGGATCAAGTAATTATTATCTGTAGGCTGTAAAAACAAAGGTCTGGAACCAAAGCTGATGAGACATTGAAGTAAAGAAGTGTGAAATAGGAATTCCTTGAAAAGGTGGATCTATTTAAAGCTTCACAATGAATTACCAGGAGCAGCTGGAAGGAACCAGACGACGGAAAGAAGTGTCACGCAAATGTTTAGCAACCAGGCCACATTAATATGCATTATTTAACCGCTGGCTTCCCGACACTGTGTTACGTGTTCCTGGTGCTGAGCGCGGGCACAGATGAAACCGAGGACTTTGGCAAACGCAGAATTTCACCCGGCAACGAATGAGTCGCCAAGTGGAAGCCAAGAAGAAGGGGTTTCAAAAATGATGAATGCGCCACCAATTCTACCCGCAACTTACCATCCAATCGGCTTACAGATTGCGAGCGCAGCGCCGCTGTGGCGCAGGGATGTGCAAAGTATCACAAATGATGGATGTTCTAGCACATGCTCTTATGACAATATCCCGGGCCTTACGGGTAGTCGTGCCATAGCGCAATGATGCGGCATTGACATGCATGGAGACGGTGATGAATTAATCGGCAAGGATTTCCCCGACCTTTCTGCCGACCTTAAGGATGGTGCATTCTGCACCTGAGTATCTCAACCAACACATGATAAATGATATCACAGAGACATTGCCTTCCCAAAAGACGGTATAGATAGTAACTATGGCACCCATGTGCTGCACCACAGAAGACTTCCGAGGGGCTTCAGAAGATGATGAATGATGATGGTGAGCCACAAAAGGATCAAAAGCAACATATACAGAAACGGAATAATATCTAAGGTCGTCTTCATGATATTATCCATTTGTCTGGGCACTTGGCACAGTTGCTCGTAGGTGAAATCATGTGGCCGCGTTAATTGCCCAAGGAAGACTTCCATTCAGTTGGAGTCAATTTGTTGGTTCCCCTTGAAGAGGTTTTGATAGAAGATAAAAGGAGAACATCCTGTTCATGGCATATAATCACTGAATCACTGGGCCAGTGTCTGAGAGAAGTCCCAGCCTCCAACATACAAAGCTTTCACTCTACGAGTGTCCAATCCAGATCATCGTGTGACATTGGGTTGACAGCTTTATGTGTGGAGCCACAGCGATGGCTTGGATCTTCTTGTAAAGATGAACTTTAAGAGAGGCTTTTCCTCTACTTAGAACTAATCACATGCGGCTAATTGTTCTGCCGCCGCAATCCATTACTCTGCGGACATTGTTATGTAGATGTAAAGCCCAAAAAAATCTTCCATGCCAAGAAAATTGATGTCAAGGAAGATGGATGGTGATCAAGATGCAAAAGCGCTCCCTGAGACCCTAACAATTACATTCCTTCCTCCTCACCTTTGTACAAAAACCCATAAAACTGGCCCCGTTTACACCAGTTCTGCACGGTGTGAGGCCCACAGCTCTCGTCCTCCTGCGTTCAGGGACTTAATCCAGCGTTACTTGCCAGAATTATTCCCCAGATCTTAATGACAATAATACAGATACAAGGAGATACTATCAGCGGCCATTACTACGTTACTGGTACCAGAGTCACCCGAAATGAGGGCAAAAAACCCAACACAACATCTAGTCATTTCACAAAAATAACAACATTATTTTTCCTGAAAAAACACCATTATACAATAAGTATTATATCCGGAATATTCTGTTATCTCATAGTAATTATTATATCCGGAATATTCTGTTATCACATAGTAACTATTATATCCGGAATATTCTGTTATCTCATAGTAACTATTATATCCGGAATATTCTGTTATCTCATAGTAACTATTATATCCGGAATATTCTGTTATCTCATAGTAACTATTATATCCGGAATATTCTGTTATCTCATAGTAACTATTATATCCGGAATATTCTGTTATCTCATAGTAACTATTATATCCAGAATATTCTGCTATCCCATAGTAACTATTATATCCGGAATATTCTGTTATCTCATAGTAACTATTATATCCGGAATATTCTGTTATCCCATAGTAACTATTATATCCGGAATATTCTGTTATCCCATAGTAACTATTATATCCAGAATATTCCATTATGCCATAGTAACTATTATATCCGGAATATTCCGTTATCTCATAGTAACTATTATATCCGGAATATTCTATTATCCCATAGTAACTATTATATCCGGAATATTCTGTTATCACATAGTAACTATTATATCCGGAATATTCTGTTATCCCATAGTAACTATTATATCCAGAATATTCCGTTATGCCATAGTAACTATTATATCCGGAATATTCCGTTATCTCATAGTAACTATTATATCCGGAATATTCTGTTATCTCATAGTAACTATTATATCCGGAATATTCTGTTATTCCATAATAACTGTTATATCCGGAATATTCTGTTATCCCATAATAACTATTATATCCGGAATATTCTGTTATCTCATAGTAACTATTATATCTGGAATATTCTGGTATCCCATAGTAACTATTATATCCGGAATATTCCGTTATCTCATAGTAACTATTATATCCGGAATATTCTGTTATCCCATAGTAACTATTATATCCGGAATATTCTGTTATCTCATAGTAACTATTATATCCAGAATATTCTGTTATCCCATAGTAACTATTATATCCGGAATATTCTGTTATCTCATAGTAACTATTATATCCGGAATATTCTGTTATCCCATAGTAACTATTATATCCAGAATATTCTGTTATCTCATAGTAATTATTATATCCGAAATATTCTGTTATCCCTTAATAACTATTTTATCCGAAATATTCTGTTATCCCTTAATAACTATTTTATCCGGAATATTCTGTTATCCCATAATAACTATTATATCCGGAATATTCTGTTATCACATAGTAACTAATATATCCGGAATATTCTGTTATCCCACATTAACTATTATATTCAGAATATTCTGTTATTCCATAATAACTATTATATTCAGAATATTCTGTTATTCCATAATAACTATTATATTCAAAATATTCTGTTATCCCATAATAACTGTTATATCCGGAATATTCTGTTATCCCATAATAACTATTATATCCGGAATATTTTGTTATCTCATAGTAACTATTATATCTGGAATATTCTGGTATCCCATAGTAACTATTATATCCGGAATATTCCGTTATCTCATAGTAACTATTATATCCGGAATATTCTGTTATCCCATAGTAACTATTATATCCGAAATATTCTGTTATCCCATAGTAACTATTATATCCGGAATATTCTGTTATCCCATAGTAACAATTATATCCGGAATATTCTGTTATCCCGTAGTAACTATTATATCCGGAATATTCGGTTATCACATAGTAACTATTATATCCGGAATATTCTGTTATCCCGTAGTAACTATTATATCCGGAATATTCTGTTATCCCATAGTAACTATTATATCCAGAATATTCTGATATCCCAAAGTAACTATTATATCCAGAATATTCTGTTATCCCATAGTAACTATTATATCCGGAATATTCGGTTATCCCGTAGTAACTATTATATCCGGAATATTCTGTTATCCCGTAGTAACTATTATATCCGGAATATTCTGTTATCCCATAGTAACTATTATATCCAGAATATTCTGATATCCCATAGTAACTATTATATCCGGAATATTCTGTTATTCTATAATAATTATTAGATGCGGAATATTCTGTTATCCCATAATAACTATTATATCCGGAATATTCTGTTATCACATAGTAACTATTATATCCGAAATATTCTGTTATCACATAGTAACTATTATATCCGGAATATTCTGTTATCCCATAGTAACTATTATATCCGGAATATTCTGTTATCCCATAGTAACTATTATATCCAGGATATTCTGTTATCCCATAGTAATAATTATATCTGTAATATTCTGTTATCCCATAGTAACTATTATATCTGGAATATTCTGTTATCCCATAGTAACTATTATATCCGAAATATTCTGTTATCACATAGTAACTATTATATCCGGAATATTCTGTTATCTCATAGTAACTATTATATCCGGAATATTCTTTTATCTCATAGTAACTATTATATCCGGAATATTCTGTTATCCCACAGTAACTATTATATCCGGAATATTCTGTTATGCCATAGTAATTATTATATCTGGAATATTCTGTTATCTCACAGTAACTATTATATCCGGAATATTCTGTTATCCCATAGTAACTATTATATCCGGAATATTCTGTTATCCCATAGTAACTATTATATCCGGAATATTCTGTTATCCCATAGTAACTATTACATCCAGTATATTCTGTTATCACATAGTAACTATTATATCCGGAATATTCTTTTATCACATAGTAACTATTATATCCAGAATATTCTGTTATCCCATAGTAACTATTATATCCGAAATATTCTGTTATCCCATAGTAACTATTATATCCGGAATATTCTGTTATCCCATAGTAACTATTATATCCGGAATATTCTGTTATCCCATAGTAACTATTATATCCGGAATATTCTGTTATCCCATAGTAACTATTATATCCGGATATTCTGTTATCCCATAGTAACTATTATATCCGGAATATTCTATTATCCCATAGTAACTATTATATCCGGAATATTCTGTTATCCCATAGTAACTATTATATCTGGAATATTCTGTTATCTCATAGTAACTATATATCCGGAATATTCTGTTATCTCATAGTAACTATTATATCCGGAATATTCTGTTATCCCATAGTAACTATTATATCCGGAATATTCTGTTATCTCATAGTAACTATTATATCCGGAATATTCTGTTATCCCATAGTAACTATTATATCGAAATATTCTGTTATCCCATAGTAACTATTATATCCGAATATTCTGTTATCTCATAGTAATTATTATATCCAGAATATTCTGTTATCCCATAGTAACTATTATATCCGGAATATTCTGTTATCCCATAGTAACTATTATATCCGGAATATTCTGTTATCCCATAGTAACTATTATATCCGAATATTCTGTTATCACATAGTAACTATTATATCCGGAATATTCTGTTATCTCATAGTAACTATTATATCTGGAATATTCTGTTATCCCATAGTAACTATTATATCCGGAATATTCTGTTATCCCATAGTAACTATTATATCCGGAATATTCTGTTATCACATAGTAACTATTATATCCGGAATATTCTGTTATCTCATAGTAATTATTATATCCGGAATATTCTGTTATCCCATAGTAACTATTATATCCGTCTCATTTTCCGTGCTGCTCCTCCCTCTATGTCTTATTTTCCGTGCTGCTCCGCCCTGTCTCTTTTCTACTGATGTGCGTTTCGGGTTTCGGAATTTCGGAATTTTCACAAAATTTCCCGATTCGTGTTTTCGGATGCGGCCGAATTTCCGAAAAATTTTAGATCCGAAAAGTTCAGATCCGAAATGTTTTCCGAGCCGAAACGAAATATTTTCGGATTTTTCGAATGGGCTTGAAATGTGTCAAACGAGGAGAACAGATGTTCCGAAAAACGAAAATTTTCCGAAAAACGAAAATTTGGTAAAAACGAAAATTTTCTGAAAAACGAAAATTTTTCGAAAAAGCGAAAAGTCGATACAAAAAACGGGCAAAATGACACGAAAAATACGAAAAATGGTTGATATCCCGAAAAATGTGCAATTCCGAAAAACGAAAATTTCCGAAATTACGAAAAGTCGATACAAAAACCGAGCACAGTGACACGAAAATATGAAAAATGGTCGAAATTCCGAAAAAAAAATGTACCCGAAAAACGGGCCGAACCGAATCAAATCGAAACCGAAATAGGTCGAAACGAGCCGAATCGAAAAGTTTAAAAATCCGAAAAATCGAACCGAATCGAACCGAAAAAAAAATCGGTGCACAAGCCTACTCTTTTCCTGTGCTGCTCCTCCTTTTTTTGTCTCATTTCCTGTGCTGCTCCTCCCTCTATGTCTCATTTCCTGTGCTGCTCCTCCCTCTGTCTCATTTCCTGTGCTGCTCCTCCCTTTCTGTCTCATTTCCTGTGCTGCTCCTCCCTTTCTGTCTCATTTACTTTGCTGCTTCTCCCTCTCTGTCTTATTTCCTGTGCTGCTCCTCCCTCTCTGTTTCATTTCCTGTGCTGCTCCTCCTGCTCTGTCTCATTTCCTGTGCTGCTCCTCCCTCTCTGTTTCATTTCCTGTGCCACTCCTCCCTCTCTGTTTCATTTTCTGTGCTGCTCCTCCCTCTGTCTCATTTCCTGTGCTGCTCTTCCCTTTCTGTTTCATTTCCTGTGCTGCTCCTCCCTCTCTGTCTCATTTCCTTTTCTGCTCCCCACTCCTTGTCTCATTTCCTGTGCTGTTCCTCCCCCTTTTTCTCATTTCCTGTGCTGCTCCTTCCTCTCTGTCTCATTTCCTGTGCTGCTCCTCCCTTTCTCTCTCATTTCCTGTGCTGCTCCTCCCTCTCGGTCTCATTTCCTGTGCTGCTCCTCCCTCTCTGTCTCATTTCCTGTGCTGCTCCTCCCTCTCTGTCTCATTTCCTGTGCTGCTCTTCCCTTTCTGTCTCATTTCCTGTGCTGCCCCTCCCTTTATTTTCATTTCCTGTGCCGCTCCTCCCTCTCTGTTTCATTTTATGAGCCGCTCCTCCCTCTCTGCTTCATTTTCTGTGCTGCTCCTCCCTCTCTGTTTCATTTTCTGTGCTGGTCCTCCCTTTCTGTCTCATTTCCTGTGCTGCTCCTCCCTCTCTGTTTCATTTTCTGTGCCGCTCCTCCCTCTCTGTTTCATTTTCTGTAGTGCTCCTCCCTCTCGGTCTCATTTCCTGTGCTGCTCCTCCCTCTCTGTCTCATTTCCTGTGCTGCTCCTCCCTCTCTGTCTAATTTCCTGTGCTGCTCCTCCCTTTCTGTCTCATTTCCTGTGCTGCCCCTCCCTTTATTTTCATTTCCTGTGCCGCTCCTCCCTCTCTGTCTCATTTCCTGTGCCGCTCCTCCCTCTCTGTTTCATTTTCTGAGCCGCTCCTCCCTCTCTGCTTCATTTTCTGTGCTGCTCCTCCCTCTCTGTTTCATTTTCTGTGCTGGTCCTCCCTTTCTGTCTCATTTTCTGTTCTGCTCCTCCCTCTCTGTTTCATTTTCTGTGCTGCTCCTCCCTCTCTGTTTCATTTTCTGTAGTGCTCCTCCCTCTCTGTCTCATTTCCTGTGTTGCACCTCCCTCTCAGGCTCATTTCTTGTGCTGCTCCTCCCGCTCTGTCTCATTTCCTGTGCTGCTCCTCCCTCTCTGTTTCATTTCCTGTGCCGCTCCTCCCTCTGTCTCATTTTCTGTGCTGCTCCTCCCTCTGTCTCATTTCCTGTGCTGCTCCTCCCTCTCTGTCTCATTTCCTGTTCTGCTCCCCACTCCTTGTCTCATTTCCTGTGCTGTTCCTCCCCCTCTTTCTCATTTCCTGTGCTGCTCCTTCCTCTCTGTCTCATTTCCTGTGCTGCTCCTCCCTTTCTCTCTCATTTCCTGTGCTGCTCCTCCCTCTCGGTCTCATTTCCTGTGCTGCTCCTTCCTTTCTGTCTCATTTCCTGTGCTGCTCCTCCCTTTCTGTCTCATTTCCTGTGCTGCCCCTCCCTTTATTTTAATTTCCTGTGCCGCTCCTCCCTCTCTGTCTCATTTCCTGTGCTGCACCTCCCTCTCAGGCTCATTTCTTGTGCTGCTCCTCCCGCTCTGTCTCATTTCCTGTGCTGCTCCTCCCTCTCTGTTTCATTTCCTGTGCCGCTCCTCCCTCTGTTTCATTTTCTGTGCTGCTCCTCCCTCTGTCTCATTTCCTGTGCTGCTCTTCCCTTTCTGTTTCATTACCTGTGCTGCTCCTCCCTCTCTGTCTCATTTCCTGTTCTGCTCCCCACTCCTTGTCTCATTTCCTGTGCTGTTCCTCCCCCTCTTTCTCATTTCCTGTGCTGCTCCTTCCTCTCTGTCTCATTTCCTGTGCTGCTCCTCCCTTTCTCTCTCATTTCCTGTGCTGCTCCTCCCTCTGTCTCATTTCCTGTGCTGCTCCTCCCTCTCGGTCTCATTTCCTGTGCTGCTCCTCCCTCTCTGTCTCATTTCCTGTGCTGCTCCTCCCTTTCTGTCTCATTTCCTGTGCTGCTCCTCCCTCTCTGTTTCATTTTCTGAGCCGCTCCTCCCTCTCTGCTTCATTTTCTGTGCTGGTCCTCCCTTTCTGTCTCATTCCCTGTGCTGCTCCTCCCTCTCTGTTTCATTTTCTGTGCCGCTCCTCCCTCTCTGTTTCATTTTCTGTAGTGCTCCTCCCTCTCGGTCTCATTTCCTGTGCTGCTCCTCCCTCTCTTTCTCATTTCCTGTGCCGCTCCTCCCTCTCTGTCTAATTTCCTGTGCTGCTCCTCTTTTTCTGTCTCATTTCCTGTGCTGCCCCTCCCTTTATTTTTATTTCCTGTGCCGCTCCTCCCTCTCTGTCTCATTTCCTGTGCCGCTCTTCCCTCTCTGTTTCATTTTCTGAGCCGCTCCTCCCTCTCTGCTTCATTTTCTGTGCTGCTCCTCCCTCTCTGTTTCATTTTCTGTGCTGGTCCTCCCTTTCTGTCTCATTTCCTGTTCTGCTCCTCCCTCTCTTTTTCATTTTCTGTGCTGCTCCTCCCTCTCTGTTTCATTTTCTGTAGTGCTCCTCCCTCTCTGTCTCATTTCCAGTGCTGCACCTCCCTCTCAGGCTCATTTCTTGTGCTGCTCCTCCCGCTCTGTCTCATTTCCTGTGCTGCTCCTCCCTCTCTGTTTCATTTCCTGTGCCGCTCCACCCTCTGTTTCATTTTCTGTGCTGCTCCTCCCTCTCTGTCTCATTTCCTGTTCTGCTCCCCACTCCTTGTCTCATTTCCTGTGCTGTTCCTCCCCCTCTTTCTCATTTCCTGTGCTGCTCCTTCCTCTCTGTCTCATTTCCTGTGCTGCTCCTCCCTTTCTCTCTCATTTCCTGTGCTGCTCCTCCCTCTCGGTCTCATTTCCTGTGCTGCTCCTCCCTCTCTGTCTCATTTCCTGTGCTGCTCCTCCCTTTCTGTCTCATTTCCTGAGCTGCCCCTCCCTTTATTTTCATTTCCTGTGCCGCTCCTCCTCTCTGTCTCATTTCCTGTGCTGCACCTCCCTCTCAGGCTCATTTCTTGTGCTGCTCCTCCCGCTCTGTCTCATTTCCTGTGCTGCTCCTCCCTCTCTGTTTCATTTCCTGTGCCGCTCCTCCCTCTGTTTCATTTTCTGTGCTGATCCTCCCTCTGTCTCATTTCCTGTGCTGCTCTTCCCTTTCTGTTTCATTTCCTGTGCTGCTCCTCCCTCTCTGTCTCATTTCCTGTTCTGCTCCCCACTCCTTGTCTCATTTCCTGTGCTGTTCCTCCCCCTCTTTCTCATTTCCTGTGCTGCTCCTTCCTCTCTGTCTCATTTCCTGTGCTGCTCCTTCCTCTCTCTCTCATTTCCTGTGCTGCTCCTCCCTCTGTCTCATTTCCTGTGCTGCTCCTCCCTCTCGGTCTCATTTCCTGTGCTGCTCCTCCCTCTCTGTCTCATTTCCTGTGGTGCTCCTCCCTTTCTGTCTCATTTCCTGTGCTGCTCCTCCCTCTCGGTCTCATTTCCTGTGCTGCTCCTCCCTCTCTGTCTCATTTCCTGTGCTCCTCCTCCCTCTCTGTCTCATTTCCTGTGCTGCTCCTCCCTTTCTGTCTCATTTCCTGTGCTGCCCCTCCCTTTATTTTCATTTCCTGTGCCGCTCCTCCCTCTCTGTTTCATTTTCTGAGCCGCTCCTCCCTCTCTGATTCATTTTCTGTGCTGCTCCTCCCTCTCTGTCTCATTTCCTGTGCTGCTCCTCCCTCTCAGGCTCATTTCTTGTGCTGCGCCTTCCGCTCTGTCTCATTTCCTGTGCTGCTCCTCCCTCTCGGTCTCATTTCCTGTGCTGCTCCTCCCCTCTGTCTCATTTCCTGTGCTGCTCCTCTCTTTCTTTCTCATTTCCTGTGCTGCTCCTCCCTCTCTGTCTCATTTCCTGTGGCACTCCTCCCTCTATGTCTAATTTCTTGTGCTGCTCCTCCCTCTCTGTCTCATTTTCTGTGCTGCTCCTCCCTCTCTGTTTCATTTTCTGTGCTGGTCCTCCCTTTCTGTCTCATTTCCTGTTCTGATCCTCCCTCTCTTTTTCATTTTCTGTGCTGCTCCTCCCTCTCTGTTTCATTTTCTGTAGTGCTCCTCCCTCTCTGTCTCATTTCCAGTGCTGCACCTCCCTCTCAGGCTCATTTCTTGTGCTGCTCCTCCCGCTCTGTCTCATTTCCTGTGCTGCTCCTCCCTCTCTGTTTCATTTCCTGTGCCGCTCCACCCTCTGTTTCATTTTCTGTGCTGCTCCTCCCTCTCTGTCTCATTTCCTGTTCTGCTCCCCACTCCTTGTCTCATTTCCTGTGCTGTTCCTCCCCCTCTTTCTCTTTTCCTGTGCTGCTCCTTCCTCTCTGTCTCATTTCCTGTGCTGCTCCTCCCTTTCTCTCTCATTTCCTGTGCTGCTCCTCCCTCTCGGTCTCATTTCCTGTGCTGCTCCTCCCTCTCTGTCTCATTTCCTGTGCTGCTCCTCCCTTTCTGTCTCATTTCCTGAGCTGCCCCTCCCTTTATTTTCATTTCCTGTGCCGCTCCTCCCTCTCTGTCTCATTTCCTGTGCTGCACCTCCCTCTCAGGCTCATTTCTTGTGCTGCTCCTCCCGCTCTGTCTCATTTCCTGTGCTGCTCCTCCCTCTCTGTTTCATTTCCTGTGCCGCTCCTCCCTCTGTTTCATTTTCTGTGCTGATCCTCCCTCTGTCTCATTTCCTGTGCTGCTCTTCCCTTTCTGTTTCATTTCCTGTGCTGCTCCTCCCTCTCTGTCTCATTTCCTGTTCTGCTCCCCACTCCTTGTCTCATTTCCTGTGCTGTTCCTCCCCCTCTTTCTCATTTCCTGTGCTGCTCCTTCCTCTCTGTCTCATTTCCTGTGCTGCTCCTCCCTTTCTCTCTCATTTCCTGTGCTGCTCCTCCCTCTGTCTCATTTCCTGTGCTGCTCCTCCCTCTCGGTCTCATTTCCTGTGCTGCTCCTCCCTCTCTGTCTCATTTCCTGTGCTGCTCCTCCCTTTCTGTCTCATTTCCTGTGCTGCTCCTCCCTCTCGGTCTCATTTCCTGTGCTGCTCCTCCCTCTCTGTCTCATTTCCTGTGCTGTTCCTCCCTTTCTGTCTCATTTCCTGTGCTGCCCCTCCCTTTATTTTCATTTCCTGTGCCGCTCCTCCCTCTCTGTTTCATTTTCTGAGCCGCTCCTCCCTCTCTGATTCATTTTCTGTGCTGCTCCTCCCTCTCTGTCTCATTTCCTGTGCTGCTCCTCCCTCTCAGGCTCATTTCTTGTGCTGCGCCTTCCGCTCTGTCTCATTTCCTGTGCTGCTCCTCCCCTCTGTCTCATTTCCTGTGCTGCTCCTCTCTTTCTTTCTCATTTCCTGTGCTGCTCCTCCCTCTCTGTCTCATTTCCTGTGGCACTCCTCCCTCTATGTCTAATTTCTTGTGCTGCTCCTCCCTCTCTGTCTCATTTTCTGTGCTGCTCCTCCCTTTCTGTCTTATTTTCTGTGCTGCTCCTCCCTTTCTGTTTTATTTCTTGTGCTGCTCCTCCCTCTCTGTCTCATTTCCTGTGCTGCTCCTCCCTTTCTGTCTCATTTCCTGTGCTGCTCCTCCCTCTCTGTCTCATTTCTTGTGCTGCTCCACCCTTTCTGTCTCATTTCCTGTTCTGCTCCTCCCTTTCTGTCTCATTTCCTGTGCTGCTCCTCCCTTTCTGTCTCATTTCCTGTGCCGCTCCTCCCTCTCTGTCTCATTGTCACCATGTGATGTCACATTGTGTATGATTGTCAATGTGTGATGTCACATTGTGAATGATGGTCTCTGCATAAAGTCATATTGTGAATGATTGTCACCGTGTGATGTCACATTGTGAATGATTGTCTCTGCATGATGTCACATTATGAATGATTGTCACTGTGTGATGTCACATTGTTTATGATGGTCTCTGCATGAAGTCACTTTGTGAATGATTGTCACCGTGTGATGTCATGCTGTGAATGATGGTCACTGCATGAAGTCACTTTGTGAATGCTGGTCTCCACATGATGTCATTTTGAATTTAGGTGGTTGACTCACAGTATGATGTCACATTGCTGAATAGGATTTTTGACAGCATGTATGATGTCACCATTAAACTGGTCTGTGTCAGTGCAATAACAGCATTTCTATAAAAGGTGTTCCTTTCGTCGTCTATATTAAGGGTCAGTAACCTCATCCCTTCAGATCTACAACTCCCATGATGCTCAGCCACTTAATAATTTAACTGTGCATCATGGGAGTTGTGTTCCAAAGCCGGAGGTTGCTGACGCCTGGTCTATAGTTTTATTAAAGTTATTGTTTGGTCAAAGTGAGAATTGTCAGGATTTCAATCTGATCTTGTGTACGAAAATCCTTCCCATCCGTGTGACATCTCAAAGGACACCGGCATCTTATGACACATTCCTTCCTCCTGTCGAATGTCTGACGCCCCAAATTCCAGCCAAAACGTAAAAAAGATGGAGATTGGCGTCTCCGCATGCGCTCCTTCCCATCGCACTTCTTGGTCGTGATGTGAACTTCAGATGCACTTTAATGTTCCGGCCGTCTTATTTAATCACCGAAAGACCAGTGTTTTGTGGTGGAACAGTCTCTCCCGCGGCAAACACTTGTGAGACCTCGCCGGTGCCCCCTGAGAGCGCGCGGAGAAGCCTTATTAGCATAGACGACGTCTTCCTTCTCAATTAAACATATTGAACCATAAAGAAAGTGAAACTTTCACATGACGTTAAAAGCCGTCGCACACCGAGAAGATTCAATGTAAGCAGCTCTTAAACACCAGCCACCGCCATAAAATAAATCGACCGTTTCCAGCGTTAGGAAAGCAGCAAACGCAGATAAATCCACCGCGATTTGGTATTAACGTCTAATTATTTCACAGTTTACAATTTCCAACGACTCTGCGGATAATGCTTCTCGTCTGTGTAAGGGTGTGGAGCGCAAGCTAATAATCCATCACTTATCAATGGTCCTCTTCTGTTCCTGCTGGTCGCGTCTCCTGCTGGTGTCTTGGAGAAAATCCAAATGAAATGTATTCTGCTTCCAAGGTCCAAATGAATTCCCCTCCTCGGCAGAGAAAATCCCTGGTGCGGCTTATACCTTGCACCATAGGTGTGCGCAGCCTATTTCATTAGGGTGTGCACCCAAAAGTTCAAACACACACATATATATATATATTATATATTCACGCACCCTTATGCAAACATACACACACACTCACGCATTCAGCCAAAATATATCATTACTCTAGGGGTCATTCACAGAGCGTTGAAATGTCACCGACTGTTGTTCCCCGCACTTTGGGGAATCAAATTGCCCCACCCTGCGGTGAATTCATCATTCACCGCAGGGCCCCCAAAGTGCAGGGAATCAGCCACTCGCAACAGGAACCAGGACGCCGTGATCGGCTGGAGGTGACTGCGAGAGGACAGCGAGGGAATGCAGGGACAGGTATGTAACAGCCCAGGTGTGGCTCGGGGTTACTGCTTTCAGCATTGAAATTTAACCGCGAGCCACACGCGGGAAAACAGCCAGGGGGCTGAATAAATGCACTGATTTTGACGTATAAAAATGTCAAAATTGGACTGCCAGGGAGGGTAAGGTCTTGTTGCCAAGCACCAATATTTAGTCTCCTACCTGTATCTCACGATGCTTTATTCACTATTCTTACTTTGTGCAGGCAGAAGATATAGCAGCGATTCCAGGAGCAATACCAGCCTTTTGAATGCAGGGCAAGGGGTCAACGCCGGGCTGAGACAAGGACACAGGTGCCGAATTTTGCACACATCAGCCTGTTTAAAGACAAATACCTGCATTTACACACACAGCCATACGTTCACATAACTATATATCCCCTACATCCCGGGGGTATGTAGCAATAAAACTCCCAATAGTGTGTGGTATGTGTGTGAGCGTATCAGAATCCACAGCAATAAAACTCCACAGTAATGTGCTCTGTGTATGAGCGTATCACAAAATCCACAGCAATAAAACCCCCTAGTAATGTGCTCTGTGTATGAGCGTATCACAAAATCCACAGCAAAACCCCCCCCAGGAATGTGCTGTGCATATCAGCGTATCACAAAATCCACAGCAATAAAACCCCCCAGTAATGTGCTGTGTGTGTGAGCGAATCACAAAATCCACAGCAATAAAACCCCCAGTAATGTGCTGTGTGTATCACAAAATCCACAGCAATAAAAAACCCCAGTAATGTACTTTGTGTTTGAGCGTATCAAAAAATCCACAGAAATAAAACCCCCAGTAATGTGCTGTGTGTATGAGCGTATCACAAAATCCACAGCAATAAAAACCCCCAGTAATGTGCGGCGCGTATAATATATAAAAGTTGCCCCCTCTCCTGCTTACCTTTTTTTTTTTTTCATTGCAGGGAGGGGGTTGAATTTTGGTCCAGAGGGGGGGGTCAAGGAGGGGGAACCCGGCTGGCCGCATCCAACGGATAGCCACCGGGACCTTTCACCCCCGCAGGCCTGGAGGCAGCCTCCGCTTCCCTGGTGGTCCGGTGGCTGTGGGGTGCTGCACCGCGATCTGTGCTTACAGACCGCAGTGCACGTCCTACAGCAAGTGACTGGACTCGAGCTGAGTGCCCGATCGCAGGTGACCTGTCACCTGACCGCCGGCGCTCTGACACAGTCAGTAAGCGCCGGCGGTCAGATGACAGGTCATCAGCAATCGCCGGCGCTCAGTTCGTGGCCAGTCGCTCGCTGTGGGACGTGCACTGTGGTCTGTAAGCACAGATCGCGGTGCAGCACCCACATCCACCGGACCACCAGGGAAGCGGAGGCTACCTCCAGGCCTGCGGAATTGAAGGGTCCCGGCGGCTATCCGTTGGATGCGGCCAGCCGGGACCCAGAGTGTTCCGCGGGCCTGCGGGGTGTACCGGGGCCGGCATTAGGGTGTGCCCAGGCACACCTGGCACACCCCGTGCGCACGCCTATGCCTTGCACCTAGGTCCAGGGAGACAGTACTGTTGGCATGTCTCCTCAGCAGGAAAGGTTCTGGGCAAGGCTTAAGTGGCCCAACTAACCCGCAGCAGGAGAAGGTCCAGCAAGTGGGCATTATTACAAAGCCTCTTCACAAAATACCCCAGAGGAAGATATTGATGTAACTCCTTTGGAGCCGCAGTTTGATGCCCTGGGAGGCCGTACAGAGGGCGAGCCCCCCACATTACAAAGAGAGCTGCTAGAATCTCGCTCTATGGAAGAGCCGGTTCCTCAGAGGGACCCAGCCCCAGGTGAGACTTTGGCTGCCCAGTGACTGGGTAATGTGCCAGGAGACTGTGGGGTTGACCTGTGTTCACAAGCGCAGACTGGGATGCAGGAGCAAAGGGGCATCTTTGGGATTGGTTCGTGCTGCGAGTCCCCATGGCAGCAGATGGAGGTCCAGGGAGATGTTTCTGTTGGTGGGATGGCCCAGTGGCGGATAGATGTCTCAGTGGAGAGACCAGTCTCAGGTGCGAGGGGAGATTCCGTCACCACGACTCCCATTCTGCCTCTGGGGACTCATGCAACCTTTACATCTTTCCAGGGGCCTGTATCAGCAAAGGATGAGACTTTATCACCACAGAGGGACATGGAGATTTTGGTGGACAGAACTGTCTGAAGATGCTGTAGCAGCTTTGGGTCTGGTCCACAAGCCCGAGACCAGTAAATCCCAGTTGCTGTTAGACCAGGACATACTGAAAACGAGAGAAATCTCAATGTGTCCTTCCTGGTAAAATACTTTGCAAATATATAAATAAATCCCTGGTGCATCTTATACCTTGGACAAACCGACGGCTTTCCCCTCCTCGGCACAGACAATCCCTGGTGCAGCTTATACCTTGCACAAACCGACGGCTTTCCCCTCCTCTGCACAGACAATCCCTGGTGCATCTTATACCTTGGACAAACCAACGGCTTTCCCCTCCTCGGCACAGACAATCCCTGGTGCAGCTTATACCTTGCACAAACCGACGGCTTTCCCCTCCTCTGCACAGACAATCCCTGGTGCAGCTTATACCTTGGACAAACCGACGGCTTTCCCCTCCTCGGCACAGACAATCCCTGGTGCAGCTTATACCTTGGACAAACCGACGGCTTTCCCCTCCTCGGCACAGACAATCCCTGGTGCAGCTTATACCTTGGACAAACCGACGGCTTTCCCCTCCTCGGCACAGACAATCCCTGGTGCAGCTTATACCTTGGACAAACCGACGGCTTTCCCCTCCTCGGCACAGACAATCCCTGGTGCAGCTTATACCTTGGACAAACCGACGGCTTTCCCCTCCTCGGCACAGACAATCCCTGGTGCATCTTATACCTTGGACAAACCGACGGCTTTCCCCTCCTCGGCACAGACAATCCTGGTGCATCTTATACCTTGGACAAACCGACGGCTTTCCCCTCCTCGGCACAGACAATCTCTGGTGCATCTTATACCTTGGACAAACCGACGGCTTTCCCCTCCTCGCACAGACAATCCCTGGTGCAGCTTATACCTTGGACAAACCGACGGCTTTCCCCTCCTCGGCACAGACAATCCCTGGTGCAGCTTATACCTTGGACAAACCGACGGCTTTCCCCTCCTCGGCACAGACAATCCCTGGTGCAGCTTATACCTTGGACAAACCGACGGCTTTCCCCTCCTCGGCACAGACAATCCCTGGTGCAGCTTATACCTTGGACAAACCGACGGCTTTCCCCTCCTCGGCACAGACAATCCCTGGTGCAGCTTATACCTTGGACAAACCGACGCTTTCCCCTCCTCGGCACAGACAATCCCTGGTGCAGCTTATACCTTGGACAAACCGACGGCTTTCCCCTCCTCGGCACAGACAATCCCTGGTGCAGCTTATACCTTGGACAAACCGACGGCTTTCCCCTCCTCGGCACAGACAATCCCTGGTGCAGCTTATACCTTGGACAAACCGACGGCTTTCCCCTCCTCGGCACAGACAATCCCTGGTGCAGCTTATACCTTGGACAAACCGACGGCTTTCCCCTCCTCGGCACAGACAATCCCTGGTGCAGCTTATACCTTGGACAAACCGACGGCTTTCCCCTCCTCGGCACAGACAATCCCTGGTGCAGCTTATACCTTGCAACAAACCGACGGCTTTCCCCTCCTCTGCACAGACAATCCCTGGTGCAGCTTATACCTTGGACAAACCGACGGCTTTCCCCTCCTCGGCACAGACAATCCCTGGTGCAGCTTATACCTTGGACAAACCGACGGCTTTCCCCTCCTCGGCACAGACAATCCCTGGTGCAGCTTATACCTTGGACAAACCGACGGCTTTCCCCTCCTCGGCACAGACAATCCCTGGTGCAGCTTATACCTTGGACAAACCGACGGCTTTCCCCTCCTCGGCACAGACAATCCCTGGTGCAGCTTATACCTTGGACAAACCGACGGCTTTCCCCTCCTCGGCACAGACAATCCCTGGTGCAGCTTATACCTTGGACAACCGACGGCTTTCCCCTCCTCGGCACAGACAATCCCTGGTGCCAGCTTATACCTTGGACAAACCGACGGCTTTCCCCTCCTCGGCACAGACAATCCCTGGTGCATCTTATACCTTGGACAAACCGACGGCTTTCCCCTCCTCTGCACAGACAATCCCTGGTGCATCTTATAAATCTTGGACAAACCGACGGCTTTCCCCTCCTCGGCACAGACAATCTCTGGTGCATCTTATACCTTGGACAAACCGACGGCTTTCCCCTCCTCGGCAACAGACAATCCCTGGTGCAGCTTATACCTTGGACAAACCGACGGCTTTCCCCTCCTCGGCACAGACAATCCCTGGTGCAGCTTATACCTTGGACAAACCGACGGCTTTCCCCTCCTCGGCACAGACAATCCCTGGTGCAGCTTATACCTTGGACAACCGACGGCTTTCCCCTCCTCGGCACAGACAATCCCTGGTGCAGCTTATACCTTGGACAAACCGACGGCTTTCCCCTCCTCGGCACAGACAATCCCTGGTGCAGCTTATACCTTGGACAAACCGACGGCTTTCCCCTCCTCGGCACAGACAATCCCTGGTGCGGTTTATATGAGTAGGGATGAGCCGAACACCCCCGTGTTCGGTTCGCATTCAAACTCGAACATTTGATAAAAGTTCGAACGCGAACACGATTCGAACGCAATGCAAGTCAATGGGGCTCAAAAGTTTGAAAATTAAGGTGCCCTCCAGAGTGGGCATATATGCAAGATATTGGTCATAAAAGGTGTATGGGGGTCCGGGTACTGCCTGGGCGACAGGAAACAATGAAAACTAATTTTTTAAAAAACATTTCCCTGCTTTGCGGCTGCGCTGAGCTCATTTTTATCGCTTTTGCTCATGTTAAAACGCGATTTGAAGCCATGGGAAATGTTTGAGCAACGAGTGGGAAAAATTACGATCTTAACGCAAACTTTAACGCTCAATTGCATGAGCATTAACATTTGCTGCGGCGTTCACCGCATATTTGTAGCGATTCCCCAGGACAGACCTGGTAGGATCCCTGGTAACAGACCTCTAACCCTCCGGTCCTTAGGATGGTTGGAACTCGGGACCACTAAACCTAACCTCTAGCAGCCACACAGGCCAGGGAGACAGCACCAACAGTATATACCACAGACTGAGATCAATATATGTTTGTACTGCGCTATAGTATATGGCAGGATGGAAGCGCACCAGCAGTAACAAGCAGCGGAATATACCAGACAGGGGCACAGAGTGAGAGCAGTGGTGTATTTTGGCCTAGGCCGACTAGGCCCAGGCCTAGGGCGGCACTTTCCAGGGGGCGGCGGCCCGCACTGGGTGGCCCCACCCCTAAAAAAAAAATATATATATTTTTTTTAAACTTTTGCTAATTATTTTACCAGGAAGGATACATTGAGATTTCACTAATTTTCAAGTATGTCCTGGGTAGGCAAGGCCTAGGCTTTCACTTTCCAGGGGGCAGCAAAAAACCTCACCACTAATTGGGTTACTCACAGAGCACCGAGATGACGCCAACTTTTTGGTGTTCTGTAGTTCCCTGCACTTCGGGGAATAAAATTTCCCCACCCTGCAGTGAATTCACCATTCACCACAGGGTCCCCAAAGTGCATGGAGTCGGCCGCTGTATGCTGCCACCGCAAACCCATGGCCTGCTGTTTTCAAAAGAACTACTGAACGAAAATGTCTGGAATTTACATATAAGATCCTATGATTGATAATAAAAAGTTCTGTTACAGAAAAAAGAAAAACCGATATTAAAAATAAGGGGGGAAAATTTTGACCAAAAAAATCTGAAAAATGACTAAAAGGTACTAAAAAAAAATCAATAAGTAAAGATTTTTTGCTGCAGATTAAAATAATAAAGGATTTATTAGATATTGCATAAAAACGGGAATATTTTTAACATTGAAACCTATGGGGTTCGCCTGAATAAACCTGCTGATTGAAACCACCGAACATCAGGGCATTTCACTGACATTTCTCTGAGTCTCAGTACCACATGACTGGCTGAACCACGTGAAACGCACGCGCGCAGCTGCCCGATCTTTCGTTAACACAGACTCTATTCTGGACTGAACTCCCACCGGGAAGGGAATCAAAGCTACAGTGCACCCTCTGACAGTGTCACCCCACTGCTGACAAGATGCTCCACAGCATAATTACTGTGTGCTCATATACACTCGGTTTGCTGGGAGTTTTACTGCTGTGGATTCTGATGCACTCATACACACCGCACATTGCATTGCTGGGAGTTTTATTGCTGTGGATTCTGATACGCTCATACACACCGCACATTGCATTGCTGGGAGTTTTATTGCTGTGGATTCTGATACGCTCATACACACCGCACATTGCATTGCTGGGAGTTTTATTGCTGTGGATTCTGATACGCTCATACACACCGCACATTGCATTGCTGGGAGTTTTATTGCTGTGGATTCTGATGCACTCATACACACCGCACATTGCATTGCTGGGAGATTTATTGCTGTGGATTCTGATGCACTCATACACACCGCACATTGCATTGCTGGGAGTTTTATTGCTGTGGATTCTGATGCACTCATACACACCGCACATTGCATTGCTGGGAGTTTTATTGCTGTGGATTCTGATGCACTCATACACACCGCACATTGCATTGCTGGGAGTTTTATTGCTGTGGATTCTGATGCACTCATACACACCGCACATTGCATTGCTGGGAGTTTTATTGCTGTGGATTCTGATACGCTGACACACCAAACATTGCATTGCTGGGAGTTTTATTGCAGTGGATTCTGATGCACTCATACACACCGCACATTGCATTGCTGGGAGTTTTATTGCTGTGGATTCTGATGCACTCATACACACCGCACATTGCATTGCTGGGAGTTTTATTGCTGTGGATTCTGATGCACTCATACACACCGCACATTGCATTGCTGGGAGTTTTATTTCTGTGAATTCTGATGCACTCATACACACTGCCCATTTCTGTGGGTTTTATTGCTGTGCAGCTCTGTGATACACTCATATGCAGTGCACGTTTCTGTGGGTTTTATTGTTCAACCAATTAGAGCGGCTGTGATCCAGTATACTTGACATGCGCGGCTGATCTTTGTAAAAATACTTGAATTTAAACATTTCATAATTTTCTTTATCTCAATAGATACATTTGAAATGGTATACAAAAGAGAGGCGCTTCCCAGCAGTGTGTGGATTCATGTGCTGCATTAATTATACTGCAGAGAGGTGCTTCCCAGCAGTGTGTGGATTCATATGCTGCATTAATTATACTGCAGAGAGGCGCTTCCCAGCAGTGTGTGGATTCATATGCTGCATTAATTATACTGCAGAGAGGAGCTTCCCAGCAGTGTGTGGATTCATATGCTGCATTAATTATACTGCAGAAAGGCGCTTCCCAGCAGTGTGTGGATTCATATGCTGCATTAATTATAC
>RXON01000176.1:0-38221 GCA_009667805.1 Leptobrachium leishanense
CTCGGCTCTGTGTCGTTTATTGTGCTCTGCTCTGCGCCTTTAATGGTTTTTGCTATGCTCTGTGCCTTTAATGGCTAGTGCTCTGCTCTGTGCCATCTATTGTGCTCTGCTTGGCGCTCTGCTCTGTGCTGGGCTCGGGGCTCAGGTGCTGGGCTATGCGCTGGGCTCAGGTGCTGGTCTCTGCGCTGGGCTCAGGTGCTGGGCTTGGCTCTGCGCTGGGCTCAGGTGCTGGGCTTGGCTCTGCGCTGGGCTCAGGTGCTGGGCTTGGCTCTGCGCTGGGCTCAGGTGCTGGGCTTGGCTCTGCGCTGGGCTCTGCGCTCAGGCGCTGGGCTCTGCGCTCAGGCGCTGGGCTCTGCGCTCAGCTCTGCGCTCAGGCGCTGGGCTCTGCGCTCAGCTTTGCGCTCAGGTGCTGGGCTCTGCACTCAGCTCTGCGCTCAGGCGCTGGGCTCTGCGCTCAGCTCTGCACTCAGGTGCTCAGCTCTGCGCTCAGGCGCTGGGCTCTGCGCTCAGGTGCTGGGCTCTGCGCTGGGCTTGGCTCTGTGCTGGGCTCAGGTGCTGAGCTCTGCGCTGGGCTTGGCTCTGTGCTGGGCTCAGGTGCTGGGCTCTGCGCTCAGGCGCTGGGCTCTGCGCTGGGCTCTGCACTCAGGCGCTGGGCTCTGCGCTCGGCTCTGCGCTCAGGCACTGGGCTCTGCGCTCAGGTGCTCAGCTCTGCGCTCAGCTGCTCAGCTCTGCGCTCAGCTCTGTGCTCTGCGCTCAGGTGCTCAGCTCTGCGCTCAGGTGCTGGGCTCTGCGCTCAGCTCTGCGCTCAGGTGCTCAGCTCTGCGCTCAGGTGCTGGGCTCTGCGCTCAGCTCTGCGCTCAGGTGCTGGGCTTGGCTCTGTGCTGGGCTCAGGTGCTGGGCTCTGGGCTGGGCTCTGCGCTCAGGCGCTGGGCTCTGGCGCTGGGCTCTGGCGCTGGGCTCTGCGCTCAGCGCTCAGCTCTGCGCTCAGCTCTGCGCTCAGGCGCTGGGCTCTGCGCTCAGGCGCTGGGCTCTGCGCTCAGCTCTGCGCTCAGGCGCTGGGCTCTGCACTCAGGTGCTGGGCTCAGGCGCTGGGCTCTGCGCTCAGGCGCTGGGCTCTGCACTCAGCTCTGTGCTCAGGCGCTGGGCTCTGCGCTCAGGCGCTGGGCTCTGCGCTCAGCTCTGCGCTCAGGCGCTGGGCTCTGCGCTCAGGCGCTGGGCTCTGCACTCAGGCGCTGGGCTCTGCACTCAGGCGCTGGGCTCTGCACTCAGGCGCTGGGCTCAGGCGCTGGGCTCTGCACTCAGGCGCTGGGCTCTGCACTCAGGCACTGGGCTCTGCACTCAGGCACTGGGCTCTGCACTCAGGCACTGGGCTCTGCACTCAGGCACTGGTGCTGGGCTTGGCTCTGTGCTGGTCTCAGGTGCTGGGCTCTGCGCTCAGGCGCTGGGCTGGGCTCTGCGCACAGGCGCTGGGCTCGGCTCTGCGCTCAGGTGCTGGGCTCAGTGCTTGGCTCTGCGTTCGGCTCTGGGCTGGGTGCTGGGCTCTGCGCTCGGTGCTGGGCTCGGTGCTGGGCTCTGTGCTCGGTGCTGGGCTCTGGGCTCGGTGCTGGGCTCTGGGCTCGGTGCTGGGCTCTGGGCTCGGTGCTGGGCTCTGGGCTCGGTGCTGGGCTCTGCGCTCGGTGCTGGGCTCGGTGCTGAGCTCAGTGCTGAGCTCAGTGCTGTGCTCGGTGCTGGGCTCGGTGCTGAGCTCAGTGCTGTGCTCGGTGCTGGGCTCGGTGCTGGGCTCGGTGCTGAGCTCGGAGCTGTGTGGCGTTTTCGCGCGCTTACATTGGTGGTCCTGCGACGGGAGGCGCGTGCAACCTCCGTAACCGGCTTTGGCGGGAGGCGCGTGCGCATCCTACCTCGTAAGACGTTTTGAGGGTGCTGCAGCGGTTGGATGCGCGCGCACCCGGCTGCGCGCGCATCCAACCTCCACAGCACCCTGTGGGCTGCGCGCATGCGCAGACCTGTTTTGGCGACGGACACGCCAGACACTATCCTTTTATAGGATAGATTGTATAAAAACGGGTGTGTTTTTAACATTGAAGCCTATGGGGTTCGCCTGAATAAACCAGCCAAATGAAACCACCAAACATCAGGGCATTTCACTGACTTTTCACTGCTGTTCGGTGTTATGTGAATAGATTAACCATTGCTGCTCTATGAAGACTTTCACTGCCTTCTAACAAGCACCGTACTTGCGAGGCAATTTGCCAAAATTTGGCTTACTGCCTGTTCTCTGAATAGCCGTATGGCCACAAAATGGGACCGTAGGGGAAATTCATTGCTCGGTGCCATTTTGGGGCCAGATCAGCTCTCTGAATAACCCTGAAAGCTTAAAGGGTGGAAGGATACAGCTTCACAATGACATGGTGTTTCTCCAAACTTCTAGAATAAGGAAAATGGTCTGGCCGCAAATTCTAAGGCTCGTATCAGACGAGCGCACCCAGTGCGCACGCACTTACCGGCGCAGCCAAGCGATGATGCGATGGGCGCCGGGCACACACTTGTGCGTGCGCAAGAACTGCGCGCACCAAGCGTCCGTCTAGAGAATCGCTCCGTCGATGCGCTAGGAAGTGCGCTATGGAGGATCGCGATTTGCACAGATGAGCGCACTCAGCGACAGCGGAGAGTAGAAGTAACGTCCGCTCTCACGGACGTTCCTTCCACTCTCCAATGCGCTCGTCTGACACGAGCCTTACCAATGGAACAATTGACTCCACAATACGTGGTTAGGTAACCCCTTGAACAAAAAGTGACAGATCATCGCAGGGCTATTAAGAGGTTTAGAGTGGAAAGAGTTTTCCCTTTTATGAGGATAAAAACACCTCCAGACATCTAACCAGTGACAGATCTCGAAAATACTCAACTATTTAGCACAGGAGTTGACTTTTCGATTTGAACGAGTGAGAAGTTTTAGGCTAGGGACAGATGAGCGCATTTTCTGCGGCCACCGTCAAAATGTACGTCGATGCATGCGCACGCATTTTTTCACGGAATACGCTTAAGTGGTCAGACGATGCGCAATTCTGGACGTATTTCATGACGATGGGGTAAAAAGAAGTCTAGGGAAATCCGGCTGTTTGAACGTTATGTTGGCCGCACACTAGCAGCGTCTGACGTCTCCTAATCACGCACACACGCTGCTATGCGGCCGCAGCGCACTCTGTACGTCAGTACCAGCGGTTTAACGTTCTCGAAAAAATGCGTTCATTTTCCACTTGCGTTGCGCGGCCGGACTTTTGTGCGACCGTACGTCGTATATTGGCCGTCATTGCATGGCATCTGCTGCTAGTGCGGCCGTGATTATGTGCGCCAGAACGCACGTTCGCACTGCCTCAGTCTGACCCTAGCCTTAGAGGGCGTACAAACCAAGGGCCATATTCCATTCCTCACGCATCGGTTTTGCGCGCACGCAAATGCGTATTTGCGCAAGGACAAAACCATTTGCGCAGAACGTCTTATTTTAACGTTCGCGCAAACGATGCGCGTTGTCGTTTAACGCGAATGGACTCGCGCGAGCGTGATGAACTGTGCGCGTCCTATACTTATCATTGTGAGCGCAAATTCGTTACGCAGATGGTATTTCAATAGATGCGCAACTTCCTACGAACGACGTTTGCGCACATAATTTTAACGTCTTTGAAAACCTGGTGTTAACTGCAAATCTGAACGTTCTGGCCGAAACAAAATACACCAGCATGAAAAATACAGCACAGTATAGTTACACATTCTACACATACCCAAACAAAAAAATTGTGAATTCGTGCATATTTTTATTGCTGCAGCATGTATACTCAGATTTATTTTGACAGATGCAAAAACCTTAGTGAGTCAATTAAGGTAAATTGATGTCAATTAAGGTTCTTAAATCTGATTGAATCCCGTGAAAAAAACAGTCCACACTGTTTTACATGCACAACGTTACTGCGCGCTTATTACACTTCGTTTTGCGCGTTTTTTTCTAACGTTATTTTTTTGATGGATGAGAAAATGCGTTTGAATCCGAATATCACACTAATTTTCACGCAATAAATCTGGACACTGTGCGAAAAAAAATTGCGCTCCGCGAGCGCATTTGCGCAGACAATGTAATATGACCCCAAGGGTTTAAGATGAAATTCACATTGAATAGTATGTCAATATAATTAATTTGGTGTTCATTGGAAAAGTTTACTTTCAATAGCTTTGTGGTTCATTGAAATACGTGTATTAAAGAGCATGCCAACATAGAACACGCTACTGATGATCACATTATAAGAGATCTAGAGCTCTAGGGCAATCCTCACGCTAAAACGAGGCGCTAAGGAGGAAAAGCTGAGCCTGTAGATTTGATATTACGGTGCAGGTGCTAATCCCGCAGACTGCACCGTAACACTGCGATAAGCTTCGGGATGTTCGCGGCAGCGCGAAGCACCAAGGAAAGCGTGACATACATAAAACTGTCTTGGATGTAGCACTAGAGGTAAAACAAGAACAAAACACTAGGGGATGACATTCTATCATTTATGGATTCTTCTTAAAGAATGTAAGAGACATGTTTGATTTGGTCTCTTTTCTTCTCTGCATTTTTCTTCACTAAGGATTATCCCCACTAGGAAGTTTTAGGAACTCCACTATCTGTTTGTATGGCTGCTATGTTTATCTCATGTTCATCCCTTAACCCCATTACTACTGTGATCATGTATACAGTGGCAAGAAAAAGTATGTGAACCCTTTGGGATTACCTGGAGTTTTGCATGAATTGGTCATAAAATGTGCTCTGATCTTCATCTAAATCACTACAATTTGAAAAACACAATCTGCTTAAAATAATACAACAAACATTATATGTTTTCATGTTTTTATTGAACAGAACATGTAAACATTCACAGTGCAGGGTGTAAAAAGTATGTGAATCTTTGGACTTAATAACTGGTTGACCCTCCTTTGGCAGCAATAACCTCAACCAAACATTTCCTGTAGTTGCAGATTAGACCTGCACAACGATCTGGAGTAATTTTGAACCACTCCTCTTCACAAAACTGTTTCAGTGTACCAATATTCTTGGGACGTCTGGTGTGAATCGCTCTCTTAAGGTCATGAAACAGCATTTCAATCAGGTTGAGGTCAGGACTCTGACTGGGCAACTCCAGGAAGCGTATTTTGTTTTGTTGAAGCCATTCTTTTGTTGAATTACTTGTATGCTTTGGGTCATTGTCCTGTTGCATCACCCACCCATCTGCGGAGCTTCAGTTGGTGGACAGATGGTCTTACGTTTTCCTGCAAAATGTCTTGATAAACTCTGGAAATCCGTCCAGGCCCTGAGGCAGCAAAGCAGCCCCAAACCATGATGCTCCCTCCGCCATATTTTATAGTGGGGATGAGGTTTTGATGTTGGTGTGCTGTGCCTTTTTTTCTCCACACATACAGGGTTATCCAAAGAGATCCGAATTGCTTAAGAAAGGTAACCAAACGCTGAAAATCAGCATTCGGTTACCTTTCCTGGCCATTCGGCTATCCAGAGAGCAGGCAATTCGCCAAATCCTGGCGAATTGCCTGCACATATGGTGCCTGTTCGGTGCCTGTTCGAGGGCAGTGAAATCCTCATAGAGAAGCACTGCTTCGGCTATTCAGAGAACACAAACCAGCAGTGAAAGGTTCCCCTAATGCCCTGCCATTCGGTGGTTTAATTCGGCAAATTTATTCAGGAGAATCCCATAGGCTTCAATGTTAAAAATATTCCCGTTTTAATTCAATATCTAATAAACCGTTCATTATAAAATTCTGCAGCAAAAAGTCTCTTTATTTATAGATTTTTTAGGATACTTTAAGCATTTTTCTGATTTTTTTTTCAGTTTACTTATTTTTTTTGTAACAGCCCTCTTTATTATCATTCCCTGGACCTGCTGTGAAAATTTCAGACATTTTCGCTCAGTAGTTTCTTTGCAAACAGCGTTTCATTTTCCCAGATTCATACAAATGGTTTTTCTAATTTATTCACTGCCTCCTCTAGGTCACAGCTGCTTCGGCTCTGTGTGATTCGGCTCCTGTTCGGCTTCTTCAAAGGTTAATCCAGATGTTTTTGCTTGTTTTCGGCGTGCATTCGCTGGGTTTTGCGGTTAGTTTTCGTCAGGTTTGCGGCAGCTTTTCCCTGCAATTCGGGGACCCTGTGGTGCTTGCTGAATACACCGCAGGGTCACCGAAATGGGATCGGCAAAAGGAACCGAATGTCACGGTTCCCGGATCCCACCACGCAGTACTTAACCCCCAACACTCCACAAAACCCAGAAGCTACCAACAGTGTAGCTGTGAATGATCCCTATCTGTCTGGTCCTTAGAATTGGCCAGGTAAACTAGCTAGACAGAAAAGGGTTAACAATACGGAGAGGAGTCAGCCGAGCCAGAATCAGGAATACAGAGTTCAGAATGGTCAAAATGAAATAGCCGGGTCAGTATCAGAGCAGTAGCGTAGTACAAGCAAATAGTCTAGGGCAACAGAAGGCAGAATGGTCAGAACACAAGCAGAGATCAGTAACAGGTTAAATCAATATAGCAGTCAGGTACAAGGAGCTCAGGATGGATAACCACGATCTGGCAACTTCTGAAACTAACTGAGGGTTATTAAAGACCTTCACCAGGCCATGCCCCCCACTCAAGCCACACCTCATGCAATCACCTCCCTGCCTGTCTCCATTTAAACCAGGCAGTGGTCAGCGAGCAGCATCAGACTTGCTGTCCTCAAGCACACAGGTAGGGCTGGAAGCCCCCAACGTTACACCGAATTGAAGAGAACGAAAAGTCACCGAACGTGCGGTGACTTTTCGAATCTCTTTGGATAACCCTGATAGTGTTGTGTGTTTATTCCAAACAACTAAATTTTGGTTTCACCTGTCCACAGAATATTTTGCCAGTAGTGCTGTGGAACATCCAGGTGCTCTTTTGCAAACGTCAAACGTGCTGCAATATTCTTTTTGGACAGCAATGGCTTCCTCCGTGGTGTCCTCCCATGTACTCCATTCTTGTTTAATGTTTTCCTTATTGTAGATGTGTAAAAAAAATTAGCATGTGCCAGAGATTTCTGTAAGTCTTTAGCTGACACTCTAGGATTCTTCTTTACCTCATTAAGCATTCTGTGCTGTGCTCTTGCAGTCATCTTTACAGGACGACCACGCCTAGGGAGAGTAGCAACAGTGCTGAACTTTCTCTATTTGTAGGCCGTCTGTCTTACCATGGACACATGAACATCAAGGCTTTTGGAGATACTTTTGTAACCCTTTCCAGCTTCTTGCAAGTCAACAATTCTTGATCGTAGGTCTTCTGAGAGCTCTTTTCTGCGAGGCATGGTTCACATCAGGCAGTGCTTCTTGAAACCAGTAAACCCAAAACTGGTGTGTGTTTTTAAAGGGCAGGCCAGCTTTCAGCAACACATCCAATAATATCACACTGATTGGACTCAAGGTTGGCTCACTCCTGGCTCCAATTAGCTCTTGGAGAAGTCATTAGGCTAGGGGTTCACATACTTTTTCCACCCTGCACTGTGAATGTTTACATGTTATGTTCAATGAACACATGAAAACATATCATGTTTGTGTTGTATTATTTTAAGCAGACTATGTTTTTCAAATTGTTGTGCCTTAGATGAAGATCAGAGCACATTTTATGACCAATTCATGCAAAACTCCACGTAATCCCAAAGGGTTCACATACCTTTTCTTGCCACTGTACATGGTCAGCGATAGCAGATGCAGCAGCCCGAGATGGTGTTAACACAATCTAAGGCTTTGCTGTGTGACTGCAAATTAAATTAGTTTGTTGCAAGTAAATTTCATTTGCTTTTGGGCTCCAGAAGGTGCCCCAAAGTTTCATCTCTGTGGGCATAATGGCCAAGATGCTAAAACTGGTTAGAATCAGCTAAGGGATGTCCTCCTGACATCTCGGGTAAGCCCCACCCGACACGGATACATGAGCTGCAGTTCTAACTGCAGGAACTCTATTTGGCCAGTAGATGGTGACAAATTACAGTAGGAAATATACTGGGAATGCCTAAATATTTCATACTGTAAAATTTATTAAAAAACAGCTGGATTAACCACTCCGTACACGCCGGACAAACCCAAATAGCCGCTAATCACAGCGCAGAGCAGCCACCGGAAAAAGCCGACACGTAAACGAACGAGGTGAAAATAAAAACAAAACTGTACGCTTGAAAGTTTTTAAAATTGAAACACTGTTTGCAAAAAAACTACTGAACGAAAATGTCTGGAACTTACATATAAGATCCATTGAATGATAATAAAAAGGTCTGTTACAGAAAAAAGAAAAAAAAAAGTGATTTTAAAAAAAAAAGGGAAAAAGTTTGCAAAAACAATACCTAAAAATCCCTAGAAGATCCCAAAAAAAATCTAAAAATAAAGCGACTTTTTCTGCAGAATAAAATAATAAACGGTTTATTAGATACTAGTTGTAAAGCCTGCCCAGAGGGCAGTCTATTGTGGATATACTGCCCCTGCTCATGTATACTGCCCCAGCTTGTGGATATTGCCCCAGCTCGTGGATATTGCCCCAGCACGTGGATACTGCCCCAGCACGTGGATATTGCCCCAGCACGTGGATACTGCCCCAGAACGTGGATACTGCCCCAGCACGTGGATACTGCCCCAGCACGTGGATACTGCCCCAGCACGTGGATATTGCCCCAGCACGTGGATATTGCCCCAGCACGTGGATACTGCCCCAGCACGTGGATACTGCCCCAGCACGTGGATACTGCCCCAGCTCGTGGATATTGCCCCAGCACGTGGATATTGCCCCAGCACGTGGATATTGCCGCAGCACGTGCATACTGCCCCAGCTCGTGGATACTGCCCCAGCTCGTGGATACTGCCCCAGCACGTGGATTGATACTGCCCCAGCACGTGGATATTGACCCAGCACGTGGATACTGCCCCAGCACGTGGATACTGCCCCAGCACGTGGATATTGCCCCAGCACGTGGATACTGCCCCAGCACGTGGATATTGCCCCAGCACGTGGATACTGCCCCAGCACGTGGATACTGCCCCAGCTCGTGGATACTGCCCCAGCACGTGGATTGATACTGCCCCAGCACGTGGATATTGCCCCAGCACGTGGATACTGCCCCAGCACGTGGATACTGCCCCAGCACGTGGATATTGCCCCAGCTCGTGGATATTGGCCCAGCTCGTGGATACTGCCCCAGCACGTGGATACTGCCCCAGCACGTGGATTGATACTGCCCCAGCACGTGGATATTGGCCCAGCACGTGGATTGATACTGCCCCAGCACGTGGATACTGCCCCAGCACGTGGATTGATACTGCCCCAGCACGTGGATATTGGCCCAGCACGTGGATACTGCCCCCAGCTCGTGGATATTGGCCCAGCTCGTGGATACTGCCCCAGCACGTGGATATTGACCCAGCACGTGGATACTGCCCCAGCACGTGGATACTGCCCCAGCACGTGGATTGATACTGCCCCAGCACGTGGATATTGGCCCAGCACGTGGATACTGCCCCCAGCTCGTGGATATTGGCCCAGCTCGTGGATACTGCCCCAGCACGTGGATATTGACCCAGCTCGTGGATACTGCCCCAGCACGTGGATTGATACTGCCCCAGCACGTGGATATTGACCCAGCACGTGGATACTGCCCCAGCACGTGGATACTGCCCCAGCACGTGGATATTGCCCCAGCACGTGGATACTGCCCCAGCACGTGGATATTGCCCCAGCACGTGGATACTGCCCAGCACGTGGATACTGCCCCAGCTCGTGGATACTGCCCCAGCACGTGGATTGATACTGCCCCAGCACGTGGATATTGCCCCAGCACGTGGATACTGCCCCAGCACGTGGATACTGCCCCAGCACGTGGATACTGCCCCCAGCTCGTGGATATTGGCCCAGCTCGTGGATACTGCCCCAGCACGTGGATACTGCCCCAGCACGTGGATTGATACTGCCCCAGCACGTGGATATTGGCCCAGCACGTGGATTGATACTGCCCCAGCACGTGGATACTGCCCCAGCACGTGGATTGATACTGCCCCAGCACGTGGATATTGGCCCAGCACGTGGATACTGCCCCAGCTCGTGGATATTGCCCCAGCTCGTGGATACTGCCCCAGCACGTGGATATTGACCCAGCACGTGGATACTGCCCCAGCACGTGGATACTGCCCCAGCACGTGGATACTGCCCCAGCACGTGGATTGATACTGCCCCAGCACGTGGATATTGGCCCAGCACGTGGATACTGCCCCCAGCTCGTGGATATTGGCCCAGCTCGTGGATACTGCCCCAGCACGTGGATATTGACCCAGCTCGTGGATACTGCCCCAGCACGTGGATTGATACTGCCCCAGCACGTGGATAGATACTGCCCCAGCACGTGGATATTGACCCAGCACGTGGATACTGCCCCAGCACGTGGATACTGCCCCAGCACGTGGATATTGCCCCAGCACGTGGATACTGCCCCAGCACGTGGATATTGCCCCAGCACGTGGATACTGCCCCAGCACGTGGATACTGCCCCAGCTCGTGGATACTGCCCCAGCACGTGGATTGATACTGCCCCAGCACGTGGATATTGCCCCAGCACGTGGATACTGCCCCAGCACGTGGATACTGCCCCAGCACGTGGATACTGCCCCCAGCTCGTGGATATTGCCCCAGCTCGTGGATACTGCCCCAGCACGTGGATACTGCCCCAGCACGTGGATTGATACTGCCCCAGCACGTGGATATTGGCCCAGCACGTGGATACTGCCCCCAGCTCGTGGATATTGGCCCAGCTCGTGGATATCGCCCCCCCCCGCTCGTGGATATCGCCCCCCCCCCGCTCGTGGATATGGCCCCCCCCCGCTCGTGGATATGGCCCCCCGCTCGTGGATATGGCCCCCCCGCTCGTGGATATACTCACCTACATCGGCCCTCCAGCGATGGCGGTCCCGCGTCCCGCTTCCAGCGTCCTCTCACGCTCCGTTGGTCGCCGGGATGACGTCACGAAAGCCTTTGACCCCCGGGGTCAAAGGCTTTCGTGACGTCATTCCGGCGAACAACGGAGCGAGAGAGGACGCTGGAAGCGGGACCGCCATCGCTGGAGGAGCTAAGGGCCGATGTAGGTGAGTATGTGTCCCCCTACATTGGCCCGGAGCCTCAGCGGTGGCTGTCGTAGGCTGCTCGGCCGGCCTTCAGGCTTAGGCGAGCCCCCGGCTCGGCTGGGCCTGTAGGCCCAAGCCAAGCCGGGGACTCGCCTGAGCCTGGAGGCCGGCCGAGCAGCCTGCGACAGCCGGAGGACAGTCACCGCTGGAGCTCAGGGCTAATGTAGGTGAGTATGTGCTCTCCACACCCACCCTGCTTACTCGGCCGGTATCCAAGCTTAGGCGAGCCCCCGGCTTGGGCCTAGAGGCCCAGCAGAGCCGGGGACTCGCCTGAGCATGGAGGCGGTCGAGTTGCATGCTCGGCCGTCCTCCAGGCTCAGGTGAGTCCCTGGCTCGGCTGGGCCTCTAGGCCCAAGCCAAGCCGGGGGCTCGCCTGAGCCTGGATGCCGACCAAGCTTAGGCGAGCCCCCGGCTTGGCGTGGGCCTAGAGGCCCAGCCGAGCCGGGGACTCGCCTGAGCCTGGAGGACGCCCGAGCATGCAACTCGACCGGCCTCCATGCTCAGGCGAGTCCCCGGCTCGGCAGGGCCTCTAGGCCCAAGCCAAGCCGGGGGCTCGCCTAAGCTTGGATACCGGCCGAGCAAGCAGGGTGTGTGTGTGTGTGTGTAGAGCACATACTCACCTACATCGGCCTCGAGTCCTCCACCGGTTCCACACATACTCACCGACATCGGCCCTTGGCTCCTCCAGCGATGGCGGTCCCGCTTGCAGCATCCTCCCTCCGTTGCTCGCCAGGATGACGTCACGAAAGCCTTTGACCCCGGGGTCAAAGGCTTTCGTGACGTCATTCCGGCGAGCAACGGAGAGAGGATGCTGCAAGCGGGACCGCCATCGCTGGAGGAGCCAAGGGCCGATGTCGGTGAGTATGTGTTAGGCAACATCGGCCCTGAGCTCCAGCGGTGACCTCCTCCGGCCGAGCAGGCTGCTCGGCCGGCCTCTACGCTTAGGCGAGTCCCCGGCTCGGCTGGGCCTGTAGGCCCAAGCCAAGCCGGGGGCTCGCCTAAGCCTAGAGGCCCGCCGAGCAGCCAGCGGCAGCTGGAGGAGGTCTCCGCTGGAGCTCAGGGCCGATTTTGGGGTGTGTTTGTTTGGGAACTTCGGCCCCGATCCTCCAGCGGTGACCTTCTCCGGCTGCCGCTGGCTGCTCGGCGGGCCTCTAGGCTTAGGCGAGTCCCCGGCTCGGCTGGGCCTGTAGGCCCAAACCGAGCCGGGGGCTCGCCTAAGCCTAGAGGGCCGCCGAGCAGCCAGCGGCAGCCGGAGGAGGTCTCCGCTGGAGCTCAGGGCCGATTTTGGGGTGTTTGTTTGGGAACTTCGGCCCCGATCCTCCAGCGGTGACCTTCTCCGGCTGCCGCTGGCTGCTCGGCGGGCCTCTAGGCTTAGGCGAGTCCCCGGCTCGGCTGGGCCTGTAGGCCCAAACCGAGCCGGGGGCTCGCCTAAGCCTAGAGGGCCGCCGAGCAGCCAGCGGCAGCCGGAGGAGGTGTCCGCTGGAGCTCAGGGCCGATTTTGGGGGTTTGTTTGGGAACTTCGGCCCCGATCCTCCAGCGGTGACCTTCTCCGGCTGCCGCTGGCTGCTCGGCGGGCCTCTAGGCTTAGGCGAGTCCCCGGCTCGGCTGGGCCTGTAGGCCCAAACCGAGCCGGGGGCTCGCCTAAGCCTAGAGGGCCGCCGAGCAGCCAGCGGCAGCCGGAGGAGGTCTCCGCTGGAGCTCAGGGCCGATTTTGGTGTTTGTTTGGGAACTTCGGCCCCGATCCCACAGCGGTGACCTTCTCCGGCTGCTCGGCGGGCCTCTAGGCTTAGGCGAGTCCCCGGCTCGGCTGGGCCTGTAGGCCCAAACCGAGCCGGGGGCTCGCCTAAGCCTAGAGGGCCGCCGAGCAGCCAGCGGCAGCCGGAGGAGGTCTCCGCTGGAGCTCAGGGCCGATTTTGGGGTGTTTGTTTGGGAACTTCGGCCCCGATCCCACAGGTGACCTTCTCCGGCTGCTCGGCGGGCCTCTAGGCTTAGGCGAGTCCCCGGCTCGGCTGGGCCTGTAGGCCCAAACCGAGCCGGGGGCTCGCCTAAGCCTAGAGGGCCGCCGAGCAGCCAGCGGCAGCCGGAGGAGGTCTCCGCTGGAGCTCAGGGCCGATTTTGGGGTGTTTGTTTTGGAACTTCGGCCCCGATCCTCCAGCGGTGACCACTTCCGGCTGCCGCTGGGTGCTCGGCGGGCCTCTAGGCTTAGGCGAGTCCCCGGCTCGGCTTGGGCCTGTAGGCCCAAACCGAGCCGGGGGCTCGCCTGAGCCTGGAGGCCCGCCGGCAGCCGGAGGACGGTCACCGCTGGAGGATCGGGGCATCTGGCCGTTTAAACACACGGGTAGCTGCGCGCGGCTCGTGCCGTTTTTTTTTTTTTTTTTTCACGCGGCCGGCACGCGCAGCTACCTGTGTGTTCTAACGGCCGCTTTCAAATGTCCGTCGCGCATGCGCAGTAGGGTTTTGGCGACGGACGTTTTTAGGCTTATTCTATTATAGTATAGATTGGATTAAAAAACGGGAATATTTTTAACATTGAAGCTTATGGGATTCTCCTGAATAAAACCTGTTGAATGAAACCACTGAACAGCAGGGCATTTTGGCAACTTTTCACTGATGTTCGGAGTTCTCTGAATAGACAAACTATTGCTTCTCTATTGGGGATTTCACTGCCCTCGAACAGGCACCGTATGTGCAGGCAAATCGCCAACGTTTGGCGAACTGCATGTTCTCAGAATAGTCGAATGGGCAGGAAATGTAACCGTATGCTGAATTTGAGTGTCCAGATCAGCTCTCTGTGAATAACCCTGACAGAAATTTTGAGTGGAGTTGTCAATCCCTGAAAAAATTTCTCAGCCCGGGGGGTAGGAGAGGGTCTTTGTGAAATGGAAGAAACCTGGTGGGTTGGAGATTGTTTTTAAAGAAATTTCTATTCATAAGACATGTGTCACGTCCTCCTCTCCTGGGGGTCTCTGGCTGGACAGGCTGATACCAGGCACCGGCGGCACCATCGGCGCCAGTTGCTGGCCGGGTGTCAGGCAATGTGCCGGTTACTGGAGGTTGCGTGGTGAATGAGGGGGTGGGGCAGGGCGCGGCGTGATAACGCAGAGCCGCCGGCTTTAAATCCAGACCGCGCAAATCATTCACTGCCTTGTCGTGGAGTTGCTTCCAGCATAGTTTAGTGATTCATTGTATTTGTGATTCACAGATTCTATTGCCTTAATGAATACTGACTTGGATTATATGAGAACTCTGCTGAATGCTGACTCGGATTGTATAAGGGCCCTGCTCAGTGCTGACTCGGATTGTGTGCATGCCTTGAAAATTACTTAATCGGATGGTATTATTAACCCCTCTGTTTCTGGTAAGGCTTCTTTGTATACCCATCCTGATACTGACTCGATTTGCCTGAGTGCCTATCCTGTTGCAGTCCCGGCTAGTCTGAGAGCCACCCCTGGTACTGATCCAGCTTGTAACTATTCCTAAAATTAACCCTTGCTGCATGTATGCCAGTCCTGCCCTGAGTTCTGTTAATAGAGTGCTAGGTCTGTGGCTTGTGTTGTATGCTTGTGGTGCATTCTAAGACTCAGAGATATACAGGGATAGTAATACCGGACATCTAAGGAAGGATCGGAGGGTTTAGAAGTCTGCCTAAAGGGATCTGCATCAAGTTCGTCCACGGGAATCGTGACAACCAACATGTGCATTTAATTTCGTTCTGAATCAGACTAAATTTACCCGATTTGTATATCGGAAGCATTAAGCAACCGCTTAACAAATCGGTCTGAAAGTACGGATTATTATTATGCTTTATTTATCAAGCGCAGGGCCGGCCCAAGACATTGTGCTGCCTGGAGCGAAGGATGAAATGCTGCCCCCCCCCAAAAAAAACACGCAGTGTGTATGAGAGTATCACAGTGCGCCACAGCAATAAAATTCAAACACTCATACACACCGTACTTTAGAATTGTCTTGCTGTGGAGCTCTGTGATACAGTAATGTGAGGTGTATATAACTGAGCCCAGAATCACATACCCAGCAGAGCCCAGCGTCACATACCCAGCAGTGCCCAGCGTCACATACCCAGCAGTGCCCACACATGGATATATTTGCCCCCAGACTCACTCATGGATATATTTTGCCCCAGACTCACGGATATATTTGCCCCCCAGACTCACGGATATATTTGCCCCCAGACTCACAGATATATTTGCCCCCAGACTCACTCATGGTTATATTTGCCCCCAGACTCATGGATATATTTGCCCCCAGACTCATGGATATATTTGCCCCCAGACTCACTCATGGATATATTTGCCCCCAGACTCACTCATGGTTATATTTTCCCCCAGACTCACTCATGGATATATTTGCCCCCAGACTCACGGATATATTTGCCCCCAGACTCATATTTGCCCCCAGACTCACTCATGGATATATTTGCCCCCAGACTCACTCATGGTTATATTTGCCCCCAGACTCACGGATATATTTGCCCCAGACTCAAGGATATATTTGCCCCCAGACTCATGGATATATTTGCCCCCAGACTCAGATATATTTGCCCCCAGACTCACTCACAGATATATTTGCCCCCAGACTCACTCACAGATATATTTGCCCCCAGACTCACTCATGGATAGATTTTCCCCAGACTCAAAGATATATTTGCCCCCAGGCTCACTCATGGATAGATTTGCCCCCAGGCTCACTCATAGATATATTTTCCCCACAGACTCATGGATATATTTGCCCCCAGACTCACTCATTGACAGATTTGTACCCAGACTCACGAATAGATTTGCCCCCAGGCTCACTCATGGATATATTTGCCCTCAGGCTCACTCATGGATATATTTGCCCCAGACTCATGGATATATTTGCCCCCCAGACTCACGGATTTATTTGCCACCAGACTCACGGATATATTTGCCACCAGACTCCTGGATAGATTTGCCCCCAGGCTCACACATGGATAGATTGCCCCCAGACTCACCTATGCCAGCCCAGGCCCCTCCAGCGGGCAGATCCTGCGGCCGCTGCGTTCTTTCCTTCAACCAGCGGCAGCCTCGTGAGTATCTGCCGCTCGTCTGGGATCCACCCTCCAGCCTGCCGCGCTCTTGCAAGATCACGTGATCTCGATCACGGCAGGCTGGCGGATGGATCTCAGGCGAGGGAACGAAAGCGGCGGCCGCACGATCTGCCGCCGCCGCATAAAATAAAGTGCAGAGCGCAGCAGTGGCACCGGGGGCTGAAATTTGCCGCCCCCGAATTTCTGCCACCTGGCACCGCTGCTCCGCTCTGCACCATTGTCGGGCCGGCCCTGATCAAGCGCCATCATATTCCGCACCGCTGAACAATGGGTATGATATAGACAGGGTTACAATACATTGAACACCAATTTATAAACTGATGCATGAGGAAACGAGGGCCCAATTCCCTTGGGAACTCACAATCTAGAAGGGTTGCGGGTGGAAACAAGAGGAGACGAATGCAATGTGAGAATAATGGACTGGTTGAGGCAGTGATGTGTATTAGTGAGTTGGGTGAGAGACTTCCCTGTATAGGAATGTCTTACACGAGATGGACAGATGTGGATAGTGGAGGGGTTGGTGGTACAGAGGCAGGAGTTCCATTTTAAGATCAATGCAGAGTAAAAGAGTAGAAGAGACAGGGAGTGCATTTTGCAGCAGTATGTGGGCCTTTCACTTCCCTAATAGGGATGAGCCGAACACCCCGAGTTCGGTTCGGAGCCGAATCCGAACTTTCCAAATGTTCGGATCCAGACCCGAACCCAAACTCGAACTCAATACAAGTCAATGGGGCTGAAAATTCGGTTTTTAGAGTGCCCTCCAAGAGGGCATATATGCTAGATATTTGCCATAAAAAAGTGTATGGGGGTCCGGGTAGTGCCCTGGGGGACAGGAAACAAGGACAAAAAGTAAAAAAAAAAAAATTTTTAAAGGGACAGTGAGTTTTCCATGAAATAAAGGTTAAAAATAAAAACCAAAAATTCCTTCAAATATCGTGCCTAGGAGGTCCCCATAACCTGCCCGTGAAGTGGCGGATTTCTAGGATGTATAGAAATATGTAAAAACCAAAAAATGACATTTCAAATGACGGTAATTGCTTTTCCTTTAATCTATCCATAAACAACTGCTTGGGGCGGCAGTCTGTATGAAAAGAGGAGACCTGCAGATAAAGTTTACTGATTTTTTGGCTGTTAAAAGCAGGAGAATGACTGGAGAATGGAAAATTCTAGACCAAATAGCCGATTTGGAAAGTGAGAAAAATGGGAGAATTTTTCTGGTTTGGCTATTTTGACCTAGAATTTTCACTTCTCCAGTTATTCTCCTGCTTTTCACCGCTCTCTGAATAGCCCTGTGAATGTTTAATCCCGAGGTGAAAAATAACATTGCTTTAGATGTTATTTTGAATTTTTTTCAAACACCAGTTAACCACTTGGCTGGACGCGCTGCATAGCAGCCAAGTGGTTCTCCTGTGCTATGGACGCGCTGATTGCGTCCATGCACAGGAGGCAGCAAACCGCCGGCGCGATGACATCTAATTCAGGCGCCCCCCCGCATGTGCGGAGGAAGCGCCTGAAAGGGAGGGGGGAGGTCCTTCGGACCTCTCTCCCTCCCGATCGCCGGGGGGTAGAGGGTTAATCCAGGCACCGTTTGGAAGGGCACAGCCTGCCCCTCCAAACGGTGGCTGTGATTAACCCGTGGGGACCCGGATCACGAATCTATCCATAAACAACTGCTTGGGGCGGCTGTCTGTATGAAAAGAGGAGACATTTTCGGACACGCAGAAAAAGTTTACTGATTTTTTTGGCTAAATTATTGTTAAACTTATGCAGGCTTTGGATGAAAGTAACAATAGGTGCTTCAAAATTGGTCCTTTAGCGTCCCCAACAGTGCTGGCACACGGTCCGTAACCCCTCTGAGGATATGAATCTGATACAGGTGTCAGTGGCAGTGCACCCTTATATTGTGCTTTTGGTGCCAGGCCTGCAAGTACTATCATACAGTAACCCCTCTGTAGTATTGTAGAAGAATGCAGGGGTGGACCATGTGGTCCTATATTAAAAAGTTTTTTATCTGGTAATGGTCGTCAGTGCACCCAGATATTGTGCCTTTGGTGTCAGACTGCCAGGCCAGCAAGTGTCATCATACAGTGACCCCTCTGTGGTATTGTGGAAGAATGCAGGGGTGAACCTTGCGGTCATATATTAAAAAGATATGAATCTGGTAATGGGCGTCAGTGCACCCAGATATTGTGCCTTTTGTGCCAGGCCAGCAAGTATCATCATACAGTAACCCCTCTGTAGTATTGTGGAAGAATGCAGGGGTGGACCATATGGTCCTATATTAAAAAGATATGAATCTGGTAATGGGCATCAGTGCACCCAGATATTGTGCCTTTCATGGCAGCTAGTGCCTTCACACCATAACCCTTTTGTGGTATTGTGGAAGAGTGCAGGGTTGGACCCTGCGGGTCAAAAAATTAAAATGATATAAATGTGGCACAGGCGTCAGTGCAGCCAAATATTGCGCCTTTCATGGCAGCAAGTGCATTCACACCGTAACCCTTTTGTGGTATTGTGGAAGAGTTCAGTGCTGGAGGTTTTGTGAATGCAGAAGACATCCCAGATCTATTCCGTTACGTCAGCATCAGGGGGTTGATAGCTGCTGATTCAGGCTGATTAATTTTTATAAATGTCAGCCGGTCTACAGAGTCGGTGGACAGATGCACTCTTTTGTCTATGACAAAACCTCCAGCGGCACTGAACGTCCTTTCAGAAAGCACACTAGATGAAGGGCATCCTAGTAGCTGCATAGCATATTGGCTAAGTTCTGACCAGTGATCCAATCTCAACATCCAGTAAGCCAGTGAATCATCTGCTGGAAAGGTATCCAGGTCTGCCCTTACCCCTAGGTAGTCCTGCACCATATGGTGAAGACGCTGGCAATGGGTGCCTACATTTGACGTCCCTGGGCGTCATGGACTAAAAAAATTAAAAAATGCATCAGTCAAGCGGCCCTGGCCTTCACCACTATTCCTCTGATCATCCACAGCCTCAGAAGCACTTGTGTCAGCACTTGGTAATCTACCAGTGCCTGGAAAGGTGTTACACAAGTGTCGCTTTAGAGCGTCCTCAAGTTTTTTCATCCTGTGCTCCCTCAGTGCGGGCAGGATGAGCTCTGCAACTTTACCCTTGTATCGTGGATCAAGAAGGGTTGCCAACCAGTAATGATCCCTCTCCTTGATAGCACGAATCCTGGGGTCCTTTAGCAGGCTTTGCATCATTAGGGAGTCCATGCAGCATAGGTTGGAGGGGGCATTAGCTTCCGAGTCTTCCTGGTCAATAAGGATAACCGTATCGTGCACTTCCTCCTCCCAGCCACGCACTAGCCCTTGTGTTTCTTGGCACACGAAACCCTCCCTTGAGGAATCCCCACCTTCAATGCCCCCACTACTTAAATATTCCTCCTCTTCCTCCTCCTGTCTGATCTGAGTAGGACCTGCTGGAATGCTGTCTGCGGAAAGACTGGGGCCTTGAGAGCTAGGGAAGGCCTCCTCTTCCTCCCGCTGCTCTGCCTCTAGAGCCACATCTATAATTCCTCCCAGGGTGTGCTCCAGCAGGAACACTAAAGGAATTGTGTCACTGATGCATGCACTGTCCCTGCTCGCCATCCTCATTGCCTCCTCAAATGGTGACAGTACAGTGCATGCATCCTTGATCATCAGCCACTGCGGGGGGGGGGAAACAAGTTGACCTGAACCTGTCCTTGTGCCATACTCACACAGGTACTCGTTGATGGCCCTCTGCTGCTTGTGCAGATGCTGCAGCATTGCTAATGTCGAATTCCACCTGGTGGGCATGTTACAGATCAGACGGTTTGTGGGAAGGTGGAATTCTCTTTGAATTTCTGCCAGGCGAACGCTTGCTGGGAATGACCGTCTGAAGTGGCTGCAGACTTTTCTGGCCTGGATGAGAAGCTCTGGCAGCCCTGGGTACTTGGTTAGGAAACGCTGTACCACCAGATTTAGGACGTGTGCTAGGCATGGTACATGCGTCAATTTACCCTTGCGTAGGGCGGAGAGAAGGTTGCTGCCATTATCGCAGACGATCATTCCCAGCTCAAGCTGGCGTGTTGTAAACCATCTCTTCACCTGCCCCTCCAGAGCTGACAAAATATCTGACCCGGTGTGGCTCCTGTCCCCTAAACAAACCAGCTCAAGCACAGTATGGCATCTTTTTGCTTGAGCCATTGCGTAGACACTGTCAGGCGTGGGTTTAACTCCCACTTCGCCAGAGACAGAGAAGGAGGAGGAGGAGGAGGAAGAGGTGGTGGCGGTGAAGCAGACAGACCTCATACAAGCAGCTTTCTGGAGGCGTGGATGAACAAGCTCCAGCACAGAACTCCGTCTTGGATCCCTCCCAGCTGCAATCAGAGTTACCCAGTGTGCCGTGAAGGAAATGTAACGACCCTGTCCATGCTTGCTGGACCGCGTGTCTAAAGACACATGCACCTTACTGCTGACTGCCTTTCCCAATGACTGGATAACATTGTCTTCCACGTGCTGGTATAGTGCTGGAATGGCCTTGCGTGAAAAGTAATGGCGTTTTGGAACATGCCACTGTGGTACAGCGCATTCAGCAAATTCACGGAAGGGAGCAGAGTCCACCAGCTGGAAAGGCAGCAGCTGCAATGCGAGTAATTTTGCTAAGCTGGCATTTAGACGCTGTGCTTGGGGATGGTTGGGACTATATTTTTTCTTAAGCTGCAGCAACGTAATCTGACTGCGTAAATCTTCAGCTACTGGGATGATGTCACATTCTGAGGAAGGACCTGCTGGTACATCCATTACTGTAGCATCATCCCTGTTGGTGGAGTTTGTAGGCAAATGCACGGCAGGACATACAGTGTGGGTAGACAAAGATGAGAAGGAGGAGGACCTATGCAAAGTTTTGCCCCAACGGGATGTGTGGCACTTGTTCATATGTCGCCTCAAGCACGTGGTACCCAAGTGTCCGGTGTTTATCCCACGCTTCAGCCTCCTCTGACATAGATTACAAATAGCAACGGTGGGGTCTGCTGCACAGTTCTTAAAGAACTCCCAGACAGCAGAGTTCCTGCATGTGTTCTTTGAGACAACAGCGCTCTGCACCGGAGCAGCTCTGACATGTGATGCCTTGGACTGGCTAGTGCTACGGTTGGTCACAGAGGATGTTGTGCCTCGTGATTGCTGTACCTCCTCCTCCCCCTCTTCCTCACTTAATTCCTCAGTTTGATCTGGCACCCAGGTGGAGTCAGTGACCTCATCATCCTTGTCATCACCCCCTATCTCCTCGTCACTGGAGCCAACTTGGCAGTATGCTGCAGCTGCTGGGGCAACATGTGTGCCAGTTATTTGTGTGTCATCACTGGCACCCCCTTCCTCTAGGTTGATTATACTCCCTTGCTCAACCTCAGAGATTGAATCAGAGCACTGTACTTGCTGCGCATCCTCAAGCAGCATGTCACTCTCATTGTAGTCAAACAATTCAGCTGACTCCTCTGCGTGTGATAGCGAGGCTACGGCAGGAGTAGCTGTGGACATGGAGGCTGCATTAGATGCTTTGGCAGCTGAGGTGGACTGTAAAGCACTAGAAGCCTGGCTGGCAGAGGACTCGGAGGATGAGGATGGCCTGGTTAGTCAATCCACCAAGTCCTCTGTATGTTGCTGCTGCTTAAGACGGCCAGCACCAGTTAGAAAGGACAAGCGTGCCCCTGCAGAGGATGCACCACGTCCACCACGACCAGAGACACAACCTCCCAACACAGGGGCTGCTTGCCCTCTTATTTGTAGCTGGGAGCGTCTGCCTGTCCTTTTTGTTCTTTCAGACATGGTGAGTGATATATAGATTAATATATATAGAACTCTGATTCAACTCTGGTATAAAGATTTAAATAACTCTGGTATAACTCAGTGAGACACACTGATAGCTGGCAGCCAATGACAAGAGACAGATCACCTTAATTCACAAATGTTTTAAATAAATTAGTGAGCCCCAAAATACAGCGTGGTTCTGTATGTATGACGAGACACAGATCACCTTAATTCACAAGTGTTTTAAAGAAATTAGTGAGCCCCAAAAAAAATTGCTGGCTGTGTGACGAGACACAGAAGATCATCTTAATTCCCAAGTGTTTTAAAGAAATTAGTGAGCCCCAAAATACAGCGTGGTACTTTTTGTATGACGAGACACAGATCACCTTAATTCCCAAGTGTTTTAAAGAAATTAGTGAGCCCCAAAAAAAATTGCTGGCTGTGTGACTGTCACGGTTCCCAGATCCCACCACGCAGTACTTAATGCCCAACACTCCAGAGCCCAGAAGCTACCAACAGAGTAGCCGTGAATGATCTCTAACTGTCTGGTCCTTAGAATTGGCCAGGTAAACTAGCTAGACAGAAAGGGTTAACAACACGGGGAGTAGTCAGCCGAGCCAGAATCAGGAATACAGAGTTCAGAATGGTCAAATGGAATAGCCGGGTCGATATCAGAGCAGTAGCGTAGTACAAGAAAATGGTCTAGGGCAACAGAAGGCAGAATAGTCAGAAAACAAGCAGAGGTCAATAACGGGTTAATTCAATATAGCAGTCAGGTACAAGGAGCTCAGGTATGGATAACCACGATCTGGCAACTGCTGAGAATACACTGAGGGTTTTTAAAGACCTTCACCAGACCACGCCCCCCACTCAAGCCGCGTCTCATGCAACTACCTCCCTGCCTGTCTCCATTTAAACCGGGCATTGGTCAGCGAGCAGCATCAGACATGCTACCCTCAAGCACACAGGTAGGGCTGGAAGCCCCCAACGTTACAGTAACCCCCTCTCCACGGGAGGCCACCAGACGACCAACAGGACGAGCGGCAGGACGACCACCAGGGCGATCGGGGTGCGAGGCATGGAACGCCCTGACCAACCTAGAGGCAGACATGTCGGAAGCTGGAATCCAGGACCGGTCTTCCGGACCATAACCCACCCAATCGACCAAGTACTGCAGAGCGCCCCTGCACAGCCTAGAATCCAAAACCCTCCTAACCTCATACTCAGATTCACCATCAATCTGAATAGGTGGAGGAGGAGGAACGACCCGGGTGTACCTGTTACACAACAAAGGCTTCAGTAGGGAGGTGTGGAAGACGTTGTGCATGCGAAGATGTTTAGGAAGGGCAAGAGCATAAGCCACAGGATTAATGCGGCGAATGATCTTATATGGACCTATAAACCAAGGTGCCATTTTCATAGAAGGCACCCGCAACTTCACGTTCCTAGTGGACGACCAAACTCTATCCCCCACGTTATAGGAGGGAGCTTGTAACCTATGCCTGTCAGCCTTGCGTTTCTGGACAGCAACATTGCGCTCCATATTTTCTCGAATCTGTCTCCAAATCTCTTGCAGTTGAGTGAGATGGTCATCGAGAGCCGGGATGACCTGTTCAGTAAAGTGAAGCGGTAGAGCCGGAGGGAAAAAACCATAGATGGCAGAAAAAGGAGAGTGGCCAGTGGTCTCGTTAACGGCGTTATTACGTGCATACTCAGCCCAGGGCAACAACTCCGACCAATTGTCTTGTTGTTGTGTGGTAAAGCAACGTATGTACTGCTCGAGACCCTGATTTGCCCTCTCTGCTGCCCCATTAGTTTGTGGATGATATGCTGAAGAGAAGGCCAATCGCACCCCCATCTCCGCACAGAAAACCCTCCAGAAACGAGAGACAAACTGAGCTCCTCTGTCAGAGACTATTTCAGACGGAACCCCATGTATTCCTACAATCTCTCTAGCAAAGACAACCACCAGTTCTTTGGCTGTAGGAAGCTTAGGTAGAGGGACAAAATGAGCCATTTTGGAGAAGCGGTCTACAACTGTCGGAAACACAGTATGACCCTTGGACTTCGGCAAGTCCACAATAAAATCCATAGATAGATGAGACCAAGGCCTCTTAGGCATGGGTAAAGGCTGCAATAGACCAACAGGCAAGGATTTACTGGTTTTGCTTCTGGCACAGACTTGACAAGCCAAAACAAACAGACGTACGTCCTGTCGCATGGTGGGCCACCAGAACTGTCTGGAGATACTGGTAAGAGTCTTAGTAATAACAGGATGACCTGCTGGTTTAGCATCATGAAACATTATGAGTAATTCTTGTCTTTCCTTTTCAGGTACAAACAACATATCTGGAGGCTTGTCAGGTGGAGCCCCTACTTGAACTGCCTGGAGGCGTTCCAGGAAAGGCCAGGAGACAGACAAGACTGTGGAAGCCACAATACGTTCAGGAGGAACTATAGGATTGTGGTCTTGTGTATTAGATTCATACGGGTCATATTGGCGAGATAAGGCATCAGCCTTTACATTGCGGTCACCTGGTCTGTAAGTCAATACAAAATTAAACCGAGACAGTAGCAATGACCACCTGGCCTGTCTCGCGTTCAAACGTTTAGCATCCCCGATGTACGTAAGGTTCTTATGATCAGTAATTATCAATAAAGGGTCAAGAGTACCTTCCAACAAATGTCTCCACTCTGATAGGGCAGACACAATAGCAAGCAATTCTCTGTTACCGATATCGTAATTGCGTTCTGCTGGTGATAATTTTCTTGAAAAGAACCCACAAGGATGTAGAGGTTTCCCTGGAGACTCTCTTTGAGACAGGACAGCCCCAATGCCTATCTCGGAAGCATCAACCTCAAGAACAAACGGAATCCTGGGATAACACGGGAGCGGAAGTGAAAGCTTGTTTGAGGGCTTCGAATGCTTGTTTGGATTGAGAAGACCAGATCTGGTTCTTCAGACCTTTACGTGTCATATTAATGATAGGGGAGGCTACAGCGGAATAATTCTTGATAAATCTCCTATAATAGTTGGAAAACTCCAGAAACCTCTGTATGGCTTTGAGACCTTGAGGGAGAGGCCATTCTGAGATGGCCGTGAGTTTAGAAGGATCCATCTCAAAACCTTCTGGAGTGATAATATACCCAAGAAATTTCACAGTAGTAATGTCGAATAAACACTTCTCTAGTTTGCAATAAAGACCATTGTCCAGTAATTTTGTGAATACCTGTCTGACATGTGCATGGTGGGTTTTCAGATCGGGAGAGTAAATCAATATATCGTCTAGGTATACTATAACAAAGGTTTGCAAGAAATCTCTGAGCACATCATTAATAAAATCCTGGAAAACCGCTGGAGCATTACAAAGACCGAAAGGCATGACCAAGTATTCATAATGCCCACTCCTGGTGTTAAATGCTGTCCTCCACTCATGCCCCTCTTTTATACGTATCAGGTTGTAAGCTCCTCTTAAATCCAGTTTTGTGTATACTGCTGACCCCCTTAACCTGTCGAACAGTTCTGATATGAGAGGGATAGGGTACACGTTCTTAATGGTGATCTTGTTAAGCCCCCTATAAATCGATACACGGGCGTAAATTTCCCTCTTTTTTAGACACAAAAAAGAACCCAGCCCCTGCTGGAGAAGAGGAACGTCGGATAAAACCTCTCTCCAAATTCTCCTTTATGTACTCTTCCATAATTTGGTTCTCCTTTATGGAAAGAGGATATACTTTACCTCGAGGAGGCATGGTACCAGGATGAATATCTATGGCACAATCATACGGTCTATGTGGAGGCAGTTTCTCTGCCTCTCTTTTATCAAATACAGCCCTGAGGTCGGCATATTGGTCAGGAACCTCTGTAGACAATGGAGGAGCTGTGGGTGTGTTCAGGGCACCGACATGCTGAATGGGTATTAAACAAGTCCCAAAACAAGCAGGACTCCAAGACAGTATCTCTCCCTTAGCCCAATCAATAACAGGATTATGTTCCACCAACCAAGGCAAACCAAGTACAACAGGATTGGAAGGTGAATGGATAACTTGAAATATGATTTCTTCTTTATGCAAGAGACCAGTGGTAAGAACCACTGTAACCGTACCGTGAGTAATCCTAGGGCAGGATAACGGTCTGCCGTCTATGGCTTCGACGGCTAAGGGTGTCTCTCTTACAACCAGAGGTAGAGAAATGGAAGAAGCGTAGTTAACATCGATAAAGTTGCCAGCAGCCCCAGAATCCAAAAAAGCGGTAGTATGTGTGGTCTTGGTCTCCCAAGCCAAGGATACTGGTAACATAAGTTTAGTGTCTTTGACAGGAGACATGCACATCACACCCAAGGCCTGTCTCCTCAGCTGCCTTAGGTGCGGTAGTTTTCCGGCTTATCATGCATTTTAGGGCGAGTAGGACATTGAAATCGTACATGTCCCCCCAAACCACAATACAGGCACAATCCCTCATGAAAACGCCTTGTTCTCTCTTACTCTGTAAGCCTAGTACGGCCTAGTTGAATAGGCTCAGAGGGAGGAGATAACTCTCTTGGTGGTGCCTGAAAGACAGGGGCCAACCTAGGTAATGGTCTCTTGGGTTTCTCTCTTGGAGTCCTTCTGTCCCTTATCTGATTATCCAGATCTATACAATAATCAATGAGTTCACACAATACCTCAGGTAGTTTACGTGGAGCCAATTCATGCATCAATGACTCTGATAACCCCTCCATAAAAGCCAGAACCAATGTCTCATTTGTCCAGTTCACATCACAGATCAAGGTTTTAAATTCTATCGCGTAATCAGACACAGTCCTGTTCCCTTGATGTATGCGGAACAAGGATTTGCCAGCTACCGTGGCCTTTCTGGTAGGATTAAATGTACATTGTAACTCGGCTATGAATTCTTTATAATCCCGTATGATAGGCTTCTCTGCCTCCCATAAAGGAGTCGCCCATGTCAATGCTCTGCCAGACAGATGATTAATAATGAACCCCACTTTGGCAATGTCAGAGAAAAACATCGGTGGATTTAATTTAAAATGAATATCCACATGGACCAAAAATCCCCGGCACTCTGAGGGAGTACCGTCAAACCTCATAGGAGCGGTCATGTGTACCTGGGATGTCTGAACGACAGGGGACACAGGTATATCAAGCGGGGGTGCAACCCCAGCTGGTTCCAGGTGAGCAGTACGAGTCAGGATAGTTTGTAAGGCAATAGCAAACTGATCCATCCTATGATCCTGCTCATCCAGTCTGGATACAAAGTTAGCCAAGTGCTGTTTTAAGTCTGCGGGATCCATATTGGCCAGATCGTAATGTCACGGTTCCCAGATCCCACCACGCAGTACTTAACGCCCAACACTCCACAGAGCCCAGAAGCTACCAACAGAGTAGCCGTGAATGATCTCTAACTGTCTGGTCCTTAGAATTGGCCAGGTAAACTAGCTAGACAGAAAGGGTTAACAACACGGGGAGTAGTCAGTCGAGCCAGAATCAGGAATACAGAGTTCAGAATGGTCAAATGGAATAACCGAGTCGATATCAATGCAGTAGCGTAGTACAAGAAAATGGTCTAGGGCAACAGAAGGCAGAATAGTCAGAAAACAAGCAGAGGTCAATAACGGGTTAATTCAATATAGAAGTCAGGTACAAGGAGCTCAGGTATGGATAACCACGATCTGGCAACTGCTGAGAAAACACTGAGGGTTTTTAAAGACCTTCACCAGACCACGCCCCCCACTCAAGCCGCGCCTCATGCAACCACCTCCCTGCCTGTCTCCATTTAAACCAGGCATTGGTCAGCGAGCAGCATCAGACATGCTGCCCTCAAGCACACAGGTAGGGCTGGAAGCCCCCAACATTACAGTGACGAGACACAGAAGATCACCTTAATTCCCAAGTGTTTTAAAGAAATTAGTGAGCCCCAAAATACAGCGTGGTACTTTTTGTATGACGAGACACAGATCACCTTAATTCACAAGTGTTTTAAAGAAATTAGTGAGCCCCAAAAAGATTTGCTGGCATAGTGACAAGACCCAGAAAATCACCTCAATTCACAAATGTTTTAAATAAAGTTGTAAACCCCAAAAAAACTTGCTGGCACAGTGACAAGACACACATCACCTAAATTCCCTGATATTTGGTCAAAATGAGACCCCCCAGACCCCCCAGTATTGTGGCAGACCAGCAGTAACAACACACACAACTATCTTCTTTAAAATCTCCTTTGGTGAAGTATTGGGCCCCTCTTAGTCGATCCATAAGTTCCGTTATGAGAGGTAACGGGTATTTGTTTTTAATGATGATATTGTTTAACGCTCGGTAGTGAATACATGGCCTTAATCCTCCATCCTTTTTCCTGACAAAAAATATGGGGGCTCCAGCAGGTGAGGTTCAAGGCCATATAAAACCTTTATGAAGGTTCTCATTTATATAATCCTTTAAGACATTTAACTCAGGACCAGAAAGTGGGTAGATCCATCCGAAAGGGATAGAGGCCCCTGGGTATAGATCGATTGGGCAAACATATTGCCTATGAGGGGGTAATATATCAGCTCCTTTTTCTTGGAAAACAGAGAATTCTGCATATATACTAGGTACAGCAGCTGCAATAAATATAGGAGAAGGATTATTATTTCAGGTGTCAGCATCATTTTTATTTTCCGTAGAAAAGGAAAGTGTGCCATGTTGCCAATCTATAACGGGATTGTGTTTGCGAAGCCAAGGTAGTCCGAGGATAACAGGAAATTTGGGTGACCCGACTATGTCAAATGATAGCATTTCTCTATGAGTGGTTCCTATGGAGACTTCTAGTGGAATGGTTTCTTGTGATACGGGCCCAGTTTTTAGTGGACTTCCGTCCAATAATTGTATAATAATCGGTTGGTTTTTGGATACAAGAGGAATCTTCAGTGTAGAGGCTAGGGTGATATCAATAAAACAACCGCTGGCTCCGGAATCAATCATTGCCGGTACGGTCTCGAGCTGATCGTTCCGCTGGAAGGACATAGGAACGGTTAGATGAGTGGAAGCACAAGTAGCATTTATATTATACATAGTAATGTTAGCGGCAGATATCATCTTACCTCCTCGGTAGTTGGGTTTCTCACGGCATTCTCTTAGTTGATGGCCCGCACGACCACAGTACATACATAGACCAAGAGATCTACGTCTTGTCCTCTCAGTATCAGTAAGGGGTCCTCTAGTACTGTTGATTTGCATGGGTTCGTGTTCAGGAGCCGGTAGAGCAGGTAATAGAGAAGTAGATGCCGGAGTGTTGACAACCCATCTTATGGGAGGACGAAAGCTCTTTCTGCCCGTCTCTCTCGGTACCATCTATCGATTTGGATACAGAGAGACATGACTGATTCCAATGAAGTTGGGGTATCTATTCTAGCCAGTTCGTCCTTTATGCAGGGCTCAAAATTTCAAGTCCCAAGCTACTAGCCAAGCCTTAAGAGTTACTCGCCACTAATTGCCCCACCTAACCCCTATCCTGCCCTGCTTGCCTTTGCATTTCCACTCGCCCTCATGTAATTTCCACTCGCCAAATGCAAGCAGGCGAGTGGAAATTTTGAGGCCTGCTTTATGTATTCTGACAAGCCAGATTTAAATTGGGCTAGTAAGGCAGGCTCGTTCCATTCAGATTCTAGTGCATGGTGACGGAATTCAGTCACATAATCTTCCATGTCATTTCTTCCTTGCTTCAGGTTAGAGAGGGCAGAAGCGGCATTGTTTAGTCTGTGAGGATCATCAAATAATTCAGATATAGCCTTTAGGAATGAATTCCAATCAGAGTGCAGGATCATTAGTATGTATAAGATGATGAGCCCAACATTGTGGCCTTCCGATGAGTAGAGAGATCACTGAATGTATTCTGGAGTAATCAGAGGCATGAGTACGGGGTTGAAGAGAAAACATAATTTGACATGAGGCGATGAAACATCTAAATTTCTTACAGTTTCCATCAAATTTTTCTGGCGGGGAGACAAAATGTTCAGTCACGATGGTCACAGTATGATATGTAGGCAGTTCAGGTATTCTAGAACCCCCAGGTAAAGGAGTGGAAACGGCAATGAGTCTCGAGGCGTTCTTGTATGGTCTGGACAGTAGCTAGATTCTGTTGCATATCTTGTACTGTCATAGCGAGAGCAGTGACTTGATTAGAGATGGCTGACACAGCTTCACTTATCCCCGATGGTTCCATTTTGTAGGCTCAATTATTCTGTCACGGTGTTATATATATATATATACTGATAAGGAACCAGGTGTAATGGAGACTTGGTCTGTACAATGACTGTAGAAGATAAGGTTAGACGCCGCCAAACTGGTCTTAGAAATTTTTATTTAGGAATATTAGCGTGGTCGAGGTCACAAGCAGAGGTCAGCAATTTGGGCAATAGAAGTTTACCATGGTCGAGGTCACAGGCAAAGGTTCAGCAACTTGGCCATCAGGATCAAAAGGCTAGGATAGACTGGTTAGCTCAAGGTAGGGAGGACAATAATTGAGCAATGACTTACCCAGCAAGCCTTTCTTTTATGGGCCTCTGATTGGTGTGGGATTGATCTCAGGTGCTCTCTGAGGATATCTCTGTAACCCCGGCACTCCTCTGATGACATCATCGAGATGCTGATCTTTACACACAAACGAGACACTCAGGTGGCCAGTTTAAGGTAAGGAGATATTTCTGAATAGTGTTGATAATGGAGGCAGTGTGGTAGGTTCGTGACAGTCCTACTCTGAGCAGTCTGATTAAACACACCTCTATCTAGCAGTCAGCAGCCTGGGACTTTACCTGTGGCTTAACTGGCTAATTAGCAAAAAGTGTGTGAGAGGGTATAGGCCATGCAGTAGTCGGGGTCCTATATAGGGATGAGCCGAACACTTCGAGGTTGGTTCGAAGCCGAACCTGAACTTTCCAAATGTTCGGTTCCGAACCCGAACCCCATACAAGTCAATGGGGCTGAAAATTCGGTTTTGAGAGTGCCCTCCAAGAGGGCATATATGCTAGATATTTGCCATAAAAAAGTGTATGGGGGTCTGGGTAGTGCCCTGGGGGGACAGAAAACAAGGACAGAGTAAAAAAAAAAGTTTTTAAAGGGACAGTGAGTTTTCCATGAAATAAGGGTTAAAAATAAAAACGAAAAATTCCTTCAAATATCGTGCCTAGGAGGTCCCCATAACCTGCCCGTGAAGTGGTAGATTTCTAGGATGTATAGAAATATGTAAAAACCAAAAAATGACATTTCAAATGACGGTAAATGATTTTCCTTTAATCTATCCATAAACAACTGCTTGGGGCGGCAGTCTGTATGAAAAGAGGAGACATTTTCGTACACGCAGAAAAAAAGTTTACTGATTTTTTGGCGGTGAAAAGCAGGAGAATGGAAACTTATAGACCAAAAAGCCGATTTGGAAAGTGAGATGAGAGAATTTTTCTGGTTTGGCTATTTTGACCTAGAATTTTCCATTCTCCAGTCATTCTCCTGAGTTTGACTGGAGAATGGAAAATTCTAGGTCAAAATAGCCAAACCAGAAAAATTCTCCCATTTAGGCTAGGGTCAGACTAGCGAATTTTTAACGTGCGTTTAGGCGCACTTAATCACGGCCGCACTAGCAGCAAATGACGGGCAATGACGGCCAATATACAAAGTATGGTCGCACGAAAGTCCGGCTGCGCAACGCAAGTGGAAAATGAAAGCATTTTTTCAAGAACGCAGAACCGCTAGTACAGACGTACAGAGTGTGCTGCGTCCACTAGCGGCGTGTGTGCGTGATTTGGAGACTTCAGACCCTGCTCATGTCCAGCCAACATAACGTCCAGACACCCAAAGTTTCCTGGTTTGGATCCGTAAAAAAAAAAAAAAATCACGCACAAAAATGCGCATCATATGACCGTTTTCGCGCATTCCGTGAAAAAAATACGGCAATGAGTTCGGACGCACTTTTTGACGGTCGCTGCGAAAAATGCGTTCGTCTGACCCTAGCCTTATCTCACTTTCCAAATCGGCTATTTGGTCCAGATTGTTCTCTTTTCCTGCCATTCTCCTGGTTTTTACCTTTCTCTGAACAACCCTGAGAGAGAGGTGAAAGCCAGGAGAACTGGCAGGCGAAGAGAACAATCTAGACCACATAGCCGATTTGGAAAGTGAGATAAATGGGAGAATTTTTCTGGTTTGGCTATTTTGACCTAGAATTTTCACTTCTCCAGTTATTCTCCTGCTTTTCACCGCTCTCTGAATAGCCCTGTGAAGGTTTAATCCCGAGGTGAAAAATAACATTGCTTTAGATTTTTTTCAAACACCAGTTAAATGCAGCATATTAGGATGTTTTATGGAAATTAATTCTCAAATCTCAATCAGAAGCAGACACCACCCCACCCTCAGTATATTGTACAATGTATCAAATGGATTACCAGACCAAAAACACCTGGTGTTATAACCGTTTGTGAACAGAGGTCATTTAGAGTTCAGAATATTTCCACGTACACATTAGTTTTTAATTCAATATCTAATAAACCGTTGCTTATAATATTCTGCAGTAAAGAGTCTCTTTATTTCTAGATTTTTTTTAAGCATTTTCTATACTTTTTTAAAAATTTTGGAGCCAGGCCTGCAAGTGCATTCATACAGTAACCCCTCTGTAGTATTGTGGAAGAGTGCAGAGGTGGACCTTGCGGTTCAAAAAAGTTAAAATTATATAAATGTGGCACAGGCGTCAGTGCAGCCAAATATTGTGCCTTTCATGGCAGCAAGTGCCTTCACACCGTAACCCTTTTGTGTTATTGTGGAAGAGTTCAGTGCTGGAGGTTTGTGAATGCAAACGACATCCCCGATCTAATCCGTTATGTCAGCATCAGGGGATTGATAGCTGCTGATCCAGGACTGATTCATTTTTATAAATGTCAGCCGGTCTACAGAGTTGGTGGACAGACGCACTCTTTTGTCTGTGACAAAACCTCCAGCCGCACTGAACGTCCTTTCAGAAAGCACGCTAGATGAAGGGAAACCTAGTAGCTGCATAGCATATTGGCTAAATTCTTGCCAGTGATCCAATCTCAACACCCAGTAAGCCAGTGGATCATCTGCGGGAAAGGTATCCATGTCTGCCCTTGCCCCTAGGTAGTCCTGCACCATATGGGGAAGACAGTGGCAATGGGTGCCTACATTTGACGTCCCTGGGCATCATGGACTAAAAAAATTTAAAAATGCATCAGTTAAGCGGCCCTGGCCTTCACCACTATTCCGCTGATCATCCGCAGCCTCAGAAGCACGTGTGTCATCACTTGGTAACCTACCAGTGCCTGGAAAGGTGTTACACAAGTGTCGCTTTAGAGCGTCTTCAAGTTTTTTCATCCTGTGCTCCCTCTGTGCGGGCAGGATGAGCTCTGCAACTTTCCCCTTGTATCGTGGATCAAGAAGGGTTGCCAACCAGTAATGATCCCTCTTGATAGCACGAATCCTGGGGTCCTTTAGCAGGCTTTGCATTATAAGGGAGCCCATGCAGCATAGGTTGGAGGTGGCATTAGCTTCCGAGTCTTCCTAATCAATAAGGATGGCCAAATCGTGCACTTCCTCCTCCCAGCCACGCACTAGCCCTTGTGTTTCTAGGCACACAAAACCCTCCCTTGAGGAATCCCCACCTTCAATGCCCCCACTGAAGTGGACAATGTAGTCCTTCCTCGGATGCCAGTCTCTGGTCTAATTTGGTGGAGAAATCAGGTAAGATACATGCGCGCATAAAGAAATCACACAGACAACGAAGAAGTCTATGTAGCTTCTCTGGTCAAAGCCAAAGATTCCTCTGAATCTGTTTATTAGTTTGATATATTTTATAGCACGTCTATACGTAAGCAGGTGGGAGTCAACTTAACATTTTGATTGACTTCAGCATGAAATTGCGGACACACAGTTTATTTATTAATTAAATAAAAATCAAATATCAGCTATTTCTAAAGGTCAAAGTATCATTTCGTCATCTGCAAAGTCAGCAGTGTTCTCTGCATCCTGGGTGACCTTGTGATGTCTGGTAATGTTCTGTAACAGGATGCAAAACACAACACATGAGGCCTTCTTCCTGCTTGTGGTTAATTGTTTTTGTAGGGCCACCTGCTTGTGGTTCATTATTTCTGCAGAGACGGCGAAATTACGCAAGATACATTGTGGTTTTATCTGAAAAGACAGTTATATTAATTCCTTCTTAAAGGCATAGCAAACTTAACCTAAATGAGCATTTTTCTACCCTTTGAATATTATGAACGCAGATAAATATTCTTGTCCACAACACCACTACATAAATATTCCTCCTCCTCCTGTCTGATCTGAGGAGGACCCGCTGGAATGCTGTCTGCGGAAAGACTGGGGCCTTCAGAGCTAGGGAAGGCCTCCTCTTCCTCCCGCTGCTCTGCCTCTAGAGCCACATCTATAATTCCCCGCAGAGTGTGCTCCAGCAGGAACACTAAAGGAATTGTGTCACTGATGCATGCACTGTCCCTGCTCACCATCCTCGTTGCCTCCTCAAATGGTGACAGTACAGTGCATGCATCCTATATCATCAGCCACTGTGGGGGGGGGGGGAAACCAAGTTGACCTGAACCTGTCCTTGTGCCATACTCACACAGGTACTCGTTGATGGCCCTCTGCTGCTTGTGCAGACGCTGCAGCATTGCTAATGTGGAGATCCACCTGGTGGGCATGTCACAGATCAGATGGTTTGTGGGAAGGTGGAATTCTCTTTGAATTTCTGCCAGGCGAACACTTGCTGGGAATGACCGTCTGAAGTGGCTGCAGACTTTTCTGGCCTGGCTGAGAAGCTCTGCCAGCCCTGGGTACCTGGTTAGGAAACGCTGTACCACTAGATTTAGGACGTGTGCTAGGCATGGTACATGCATCAACTTACCCAGGCATAGGGCGGAGAGAAGGTTGCTGCCATTATCACAGACGATCATTCCCAGCTCAAGCTGGTGTGGTGTTAACCATCTCTGCACCTGCCCCTGCAGAGCTGGCAGAATTTCTGGCCCGGTGTGGCTCCTGTCCCCTAAACAAACCAGCTCAAGCACAGTATGGCATCTTTTTTGCTTGAGCCATTGCGTAGACCCTGTCAAGTGTCAGTTTAACTGCCACTTCGCCAGAGACACAGAAGGAGGAGGAGGAGGAGGAAGAGTGAGAGGTGGTGGAGCAGACAGACCTCATACAAGCAGCTTTCTGGAGGTGTGGTGGATGAACAAGCTCCAGCACAGAGCCCCGTCTTGGATCCCTCCCAGCTGCAGAGTTACCCAGTGTGTCGTGAAGGAAATGTAACGACCCTGTCCATGCTTGCTGGACCACATGTCTAAAGTCACATGCACCTTGCTGCTGACTGTCTAAAACGTGCTGGTATAGTGCTGGAATGGCCTTCCGTGAAAAGTAATGGTGTTTTGGAACATGCCACTGTGGTACAGCACATTCAGCAAATTCACGAAAGGGAGCAGAGTCCACCAGCTGGAAAGGCAGCAGCTGCAATGTGAGTAATTTTGCTATGCTGGCATTCAGACGCTGTGCTTGGCAATGGTTGGGACTATATTTTTTCTTTCGCTGCAGCAGCTGCGGCAACGTAATCTGACTGCGTAAATCTTCAGCTGATGGGATGCTGTCGCATTGTGAGGAAGGACCTGGTACATCCATTACTGTAGCATCATCCCTGTCAGGGGAGGTTGTAGGCAATGACATGGCAGGACATAAAGTGGGGGTAGAGACAGATTAGGAGGACCTACGCAAAGTTTTGCGCCAATGGGATGTGTGGCAGGAGGGCATATGTCGCCTCAAGCACGTGGTACCCAAGCGTCCGGTGTCTTTCCCATGCTTGAGCCTCATCTGACAGATTACAAATAGCAACAGTGGGGTCTGCTGCACATTTCTTAAAGAACTCCCAGTCAGCAGAGTTCCTGGATGTGTGCTTTGAGACAACAGCGCTCTGCACCTGAGCAGCTCTGACATGTGATGCCTTGGACTGGCTAGTGCTACGGTGGGTCATAGAGGATGTTGTGCCTCGTGTTTGCTGTGCCTCCTCATCATTTGATTCCTCTGTTCAATCTGGCGCCCAGGTGGAGTCAATGACCTCATCATCGTCATCATCACCCCTATCTCCTTGTCACTGGAACCGACTTGGCAGTATGCTGCAGCTGCTGGGGCAACATGAGTGCTAGTTTTTTGTGTGTCATCACTGGCACCCCCTTCCTAGTAGCAGCAAGACGCACAACGACGGACAATATACGAAGTCCGGCCGCACGAAAGTCCGGCCGCGCAACACAAGTGGAAAATTAACACATTTTTTTGAGAAAGCAGAACCGCTAGTACTGACGTACAGAGTGCGCTGCGGCGGCATAGCAGCGTGTTTGTGTGATTAGGAGATGTCAGACTCTGGACGTTATGTAGGCTGGACATTAGCAGACGCAAAAAGTGTTTTATTGACGATCCGTAAAAAATCACGCACGAAAATGCACGTCGTCTGACCGTTTGAGCATTCCGTGAAAAAACACAATGCGTTCGGACGCACTTTTTCACAGACAACGCAATAAAATGCGTTGTCTGACCCTAGCCTAAAAAGATATGAATCTGGTATAGGCGTCAGTGGCAGTGCACCCAAATTTTGCGCCTTTGGTGGCAGCAAGTGCCTTCACACCGTAACCCCTCTGAGGTATTGTGGAAGAGTGCAGTGGTGGAGGTTTTGGTAATGCAGAAGAGATCCCTGATCTTTTCAGTTACATCAGCAGCTATAATGAAACCGGGTCAGCAATGTTTAGGCACTTGTACTGCATATGGTGAGAATCAGCGCACACCAGTAGAAACAGGAAGTAAACAGAACAGGCAGGGAATACACAGAGAATAGTCAAATGGCAGGCAAAGTCGGCAACAGATCGGGTCCTCAGAACAAGCAGGGTCAGTAACAAGTATACAAACTGAGTCGGTAAGCTAGCGATGCGGGAATAAAGGCTGAGACACACTGAGCGTGTAGCGACGCACAGCGTAGTGAAGCGAAGAGAAGCAAACATTTTGCAGGCTTGACTTCACTCCGCTCCGACTCGCAGCCTGTCTACACTGCATTACGTTTGCTTCTCACCGCACTGGACAGGAATCCACTAACTAAATTAAAATGTACACACAATACCATTTTATTTTCACAAGGCACATGTTATATAGGCAAAAAAAGTATACTGAATAGAATACAAAGATTACTGTTAGTTTAATAGGAGTAGTATAAAAATATAAAAAGGTAACCCCTGATCATATATATTATAGGGACACGGAGCACTGTGTATAGAGTAGGGATGCATTGATACCACACACAGACATATACTGTACGTATATATCAACACACAGACCTATATCAACACGCAGATATATATATATATATATACACACCCACCCACAGACCTCAGACCATATAACCTCAGCTGGGTTAGCCCCCCCTTATCAAAATTTTTGAACAAAACTCATGCAGTTGTTTAGAGCTTTGAAAAGATCAGGTTAGATCAATAGTTTGCATTAGAAAAAGAGATATTATGTGTGATCTAACAATTATTGTAAGGGGGGGCTAACCCGTCATCAGCCCCCCCCCTTATCAAAAAATTAACCAAACACTTAGCTATTTTGGAAGCTTTTCATTAGATCAGGTATGATTGTTACAGCCAGCTGACCGGGTATTCTTGGGTGATGATTTGACAAGAGATGCCAGACGGAGGCCTTGGTTTTTAAAGGAAAAATGGCTTTATTCAGTACCGGACCCGAGCTGCGAGTCAAGCCCACAAACAAAGCTCGAGTGACCAGAATAACAAAATCAGCTTGGTTTATACAAAGTTAGAAAAAAACAGTTTCCTTCCATAGCCCCCACAACCAACATTCCCTGCACCCCAGGTTGACACGTGATGGTTACCAAATGTCCAGGCTTGGACGTTCTTACACATCTATACTATAATAGAATAAGCCTAAAAACGTCCGTCGCCAAAACCCTACTGCGCATGCGCGACGGACATTTGAAAGCGGCCGTTAGAACACACAGGTAGCTGCGCGTGCCGGCCGCGTGAAAAAAAAAAAAAAAACGGCACGAGCCGCGCGCAGCTACCCGTGTGTTTACACGGCCAGATGCCCCGATCCTCCAGCGGTGACCG
>RXON01000177.1:0-96600 GCA_009667805.1 Leptobrachium leishanense
TCCTCCGGCTGCCGGCGGGCCTCCAGGCTCAGGCGAGCCCCCGGCTCGGTTTGGGCCTACAGGCCCAAGCCGAGCCGGGGACTCGCCTAAGCCTAGAGGCCCGCCGAGCACCCAGCGGCAGCCGGAGGTGGTCACCGCTGGAGGATCGGGGCCGAAGTTCCCAAACAAACACCCCAAAATCGGCCCTGAGCTCCAGCGGAGACCTCCTCCGGCTGCCGCTGGCTGCTCGGCGGCCCTCTAGGCTTAGGCGAGCCCCCGGCTCGGTTTGGGCCTACAGGCCCAGCCGAGCCGGGGACTCGCCTAAGCCTAGAGGCCCGCCGAGCAGCCAGCGGCAGCCGGAGAAGGTCACCGCTGGAGGATCGGGGCCGAAGTTCCCAAACAAACACCCCAAAATCGGCCCTGAGCTCCAGCGGAGACCTCCTCCGGCTGCCGCTGGCTGCTCGGCGGCCCTCTAGGCTTAGGCGAGCCCCCGGCTCGGTTTGGGCCTACAGGCCCAGTCGAGCCGGGGACTCGCCTAAGCCTAGAGGCCCGCCGAGCAGCCGGAGAAGGTCACCGCTGGAGGATCGGGGCCGAAGTTCCCCAACAAACACCCCAAAATCGGCCCTGAGCTCCAGCGGAGACCTCCTCCGGCTGCCGCTGGCTGCTCGGCGGCCCTCTAGGCTTAGGCGAGCCCCCGGCTCGGTTTGGGCCTACAGGCCCAGCCGAGCCGGGGACTCGCCTAAGCCTAGAGGCCCGCCGAGCAGCCAGCGGCAGCCGGAGAAGGTCACCGCTGGAGGATCGGGGCCGAAGTTCCCAAACAAACACCCCAAAATCGGCCCTGAGCTCCAGCGGAGACCTCCTCCGGCTGCCGCTGGCTGCTCGGCGGCCCTCTAGGCTTAGGCGAGCCCCCGGCTCGGTTTGGGCCTACAGGCCCAGCCGAGCCGGGGACTCGCCTAAGCCTAGAGGCCCGCCGAGCAGCCAGCGGCAGCCGGAGAAGGTCACCGCTGGAGGATCGGGGCCGAAGTTCCCAAACAAACACACCCCAAAATCGGCCCTGAGCTCCAGCGGAGACCTCCTCCAGCTGCCGCTGGCTGCTCGGCGGGCCTCTAGGCTTAGGCGAGCCCCCGGCTTGGCTTGGGCCTACAGGCCCAGCCGAGCCGGGGACTCGCCTAAGCGTAGAGGCCGGCCGAGCAGCCTGCTCGGCCGGAGGAGGTCACCGCTGGAGCTCAGGGCCGATGTTGCCTAACACATACTCACCGACATCGGCCCTTGGCTCCTCCAGCGATGGCGGTCCCGCTTGCAGCATCCTCTCTCCGTTGCTCGCCGGAATGACGTCACGAAAGCCTTTGACCCCCCGGGGGTCAAAGGCTTTCGTGACGTCATCCTGGCGAGCAACGGAGGGAGGATGCTGCAAGCGGGACCGCCATCGCTGGAGGAGCCAAGGGCCGATGTCGGTGAGTATGTGTGGAACCGGTGGAGGACTCGAGGCCGATGTAGGTGAGTATGTGCTCCACACACACACACACACACACCCTGCTTGCTCGGCCGGTATCCAAGCTTAGGCGAGCCCCCGGCTTGGCTTGGGCCTAGAGGCCCTGCCGAGCCGGGGACTCGCCTGAGCATGGAGGCCGGTCGAGTTGCATGCTCGGGCGTCCTCCAGGCTCAGGCGAGTCCCCGGCTCGGCTGGGCCTCTAGGCCCACGCCAAGCCGGGGGCTCGCCTAAGCTTGGTCGGCATCCAGGCTCAGGCGAGCCCCCGGCTTGGCTTGGGCCTAGAGGCCCAGCCGAGCCAGGGACTCACCTGAGCCTGGAGGACGGCCGAGCATGCAACTCGACCGGCCTCCATGCTCAGGCGAGTCCCCGGCTCTGCTGGGCCTCTAGGCCCAAGCCGGGGGCTCGCCTAAGCTTGGATACCGGCCGAGTAAGCAGGGTGGGTGTGGAGAGCACATACTCACCTACATTAGCCCTGAGCTCCAGCGGTGACTGTCCTCCGGCTGTCGCAGGCTGCTCGGCCGGCCTCCAGGCTCAGGCGAGCCCCCGGCTTGGCTTGGGCCTACAGGCCCAGCCGAGCCGGGGGCTCGCCTAAGCCTGAAGGCCGGCCGAGCAGCCTACGACAGCCACCGCTGAGGCTCCGGGCCAATGTAGGGGGACACATACTCACCTACATCGGCCCTTAGCTCCTCCAGCGATGGCGGTCCCGCTTCCAGCGTCCTCTCTCGCTCCGTTGTTCGCCGGAATGACGTCACGAAAGCCTTTGACCCCGGGGGTCAAAGGCTTTCGTGACGTCATCCCGGCGACCAACGGAGCGAGAGAGGACGCGGGACGCGGGACCGCCATCGCTGGAGGGCCGATGTAGGTGAGTATATCCACGAGCGGGGGGGCCATATCCACGAGCGGGGGGCGATATCCACGAGCTGGGGGCAGTATCCACGAGCGGGGGGGGCGATATCCACGAGCGGGGGGGGCGATATCCACGAGCGGGGGGGCGATATCCACGAGCGGGGGGGGCCATATCCACGAGCGCGGGGGGGGGGGGGGCATATCCACGAGCGGGGGGGCGATATCCACGAGCGGGGGGGGGCCATATCCACGAGCGGGGGGGGGCCATATCCACGAGCGGGGGGGGGGGCATATCCACGAGCGGGGGGGGCGATATCCACGAGCTGGGCCAATATCCACGTGCTGGGTCAATATCCACGTGCTGGGGCAGTATCAATCCACGTGCTGGGGCAGTATCCACGAGCTGGGCCAATATCCACGAGCTGGGGGCAGTATCCACGTGCTGGGGCAGTATCCACGTGCTGGGGCAATATCCACGTGCTGGGGCAGTATCAATCCACGTGCTGGGGCAGTATCCACGTGCTGGGGCAGTATCCACGAGCTGGGGCAGTATCCACGTGCTGGGTCAATATCCACGTGCTGGGGCAGTATCCACGTGCTGGGTCAATATCCACGTGCTGGGGCAGTATCAATCCACGTGCTGGGGCAATATCCACGTGCTGGGGCAGTATCAATCCACGTGCTGGGGCAGTATCAATCCACGTGCTGGGGCAGTATCCACGAGCTGGGGGCAGTATCCACGTGCTGGGCCAATATCCACGTGCTGGGGCAGTATCAATCCACGTGCTGGGGCAGTATCAATCCACGTGCTGGGGCAGTATCAATCCACGTGCTGGGGCAGTATCAATCCACGTGCTGGGGCAGTATCCACGTGCTGGGGCAGTATCCACGTGCTGGGGCAATATCCACGTGCTGGGGCAGTATCAATCCACGTGCTGGGGCAGTATCCACGAGCTGGGGCAGTATCCACGTGCTGGGTCAATATCCACGTGCTGGGGCAGTATCCACGTGCTGGGTCAATATCCACGTGCTGGGGCAGTATCAATCCACGTGCTGGGGCAATATCCACGTGCTGGGGCAGTATCAATCCACGTGCTGGGGCAGTATCAATCCACGTGCTGGGGCAGTATCCACGAGCTGGGGGCAGTATCCACGTGCTGGGCCAATATCCACGTGCTGGGGCAGTATCAATCCACGTGCTGGGGCAATATCCACGTGCTGGGGCAGTATCAATCCACGTGCTGGGGCAGTATCAATCCACGTGCTGGGCAGTATCCACGTGCTGGGGCAGTATCCACGAGCTGGGCCAATATCCACGAGCTGGGGCAGTATCCACGTGCTGGGGGCAGTATCCACGTGCTGGGGCAGTATCCACGTGCTGGGGCAATATCCACGTGCTGGGGCAATATCCACGTGCTGGGGCAGTATCAATCCACGTGCTGGGGCAGTATCCACGAGCTGGGGCAGTATCCACGTGCTGGGGCAGTATCCACGTGCTGGGGCAATATCCACGTGCTGGGGCAGTATCCACGTGCTGGGGCAATATCCACGTGCTGGGGCAGTATCCACGTGCTGGGGCAGTATCCACGTGCTGGGTCAATATCCACGTGCTGGGGCAGTATCAATCCACGTGCTGGGGCAGTATCCACGAGCTGGGGCAGTATCCACGAGCTGGGGCAGTATATCCACAATAGACTGCCCTCTGGGCAGGCTTTACAACTAGTTGTATCATATTTTGCCTGTTACTCGGCCGTCCTTGAGATCTCGGCATACAGCCATAAATCATCAGTTGCTATGGTTTTTTGGCTATCTTCTTTATCCTAGGTTTTGTTTATACAAACCACATTCCTTAATAGTTAGAGCAGGCAAACTTAATTGACTCTTGTGAGCACAAAGGGACAGCAAACTTTAAAACACAAAATGGAGTTAATAGCATACCTTGAGCGAACACCAAAATGGCGGATTAGCAAAATTAGTATATATCTAAATTAAATCACAGGAGGTTCCATCTCAAGATTAGGGATGAGCTGTTCGGTTCGGAGTTTGACCCAAACTTAGCCTGTTTGATTAGACCGCGAACACCAAACATTTCCGGGTGTTCGACCACAATGCATTTTCCCACTGGCCTGAAGCTCGTAATTGGCTACAGCCTTGCACCTGACCACAGGTCTGGTGCAAGACTGGTTCAACACTATGGGCAAATTTTGCCCAATCATGGGCTCACAGAGCTAAGTCCCGCAGCACACTATATAATGTTTCCACGCATAGCTACAGCATGCATTTTGAGAGGAGATTTCAGAGGAGATAGTTGTGTGTTGTTACTGCCGGTCTGCCACGCTACTGGGGGGGGGTCTCATTTCTACCAAATATCAGGGAATTTAGGTTATGTGTGTCTTGTCACTGTGCCAGCAAGTTTTTTTTGGGTTTACAAATTTCTTTAAAACATTTGTGAATTGAGGTGATCTGTGTCTTGTCACACAACCAGTACCACGCAGTATTTTGGGGCTCACTAATTTCTACAAAACATTTGGGAATTGTTATAATCCGTGTGTTCTCACTGGCTGCCACCCATCAAGGGGTCTCCCTGATTTATAGGAGGTGTCTGAGACTTGTAATCTGTGTCTTGTCACTGGCTGCCAGCTATCAGGGTGTCTGAGTTATACCAGAGTTCTTTAAATCTTTATACCAGAGATGAATCAGAGTTCTGTATATATTAATCTATAGATCACTCACCAGGTCTGAAAAAACAAAAAGGACAGGCAGACGCTCCCAGACACAGATAAGAGGGCAAGCAGCCCATGTGTCGGGAGGCTGTGCCTCTGGTCATGGTGGACGTGGTGCATCCTCTGCAGGGGCACGCTTGTCCTTTCTAACTGGTGCTGGCCGTCTTAAGCAGCAGCAACATACAGAGGACTTGGTGGATTGGCTAACCAGGCCATCCTCATCCTCCAAGTCCTCTGCCAGCCAGGCTTCTAGTGCTTTACAGTCCAACTCAGCTGCCAAAGCATCTAATGCAGCCTCCATTTCCACAGCTACTCCTGCCGTAGCCTCGCTATCATACACGGAGGAGTCAGCTGAATTGTTTGACTACAATGACAGTGACATGCTGCTTGAGGATGCGCAGCAAGTACAGTGCTCTGATTCAATCTCTGAGGTTGAGGAAGGGAGTATAAATCAACCTAGAGGAAGGGGGTGCCAGTGATGACACACAAATAACTGGCACTCATTTTACCCAGCAGCTGCAGCATACTGCCAAGTTGGCTTCAGTGACGAGGAGATCGGGGGTGATGACAATGATGAGGTCACTGAATCTACCTGGGTGCCTGATCGAACAGAGGAATTAAGTGAGGAAGAGGGGGAGGAGGCACAGCAAACACGAGGCACAACATCCTCTGTGACCAACCGTAGCACTAGCCAGTCCAAGGCATCACATGTCAGAGCTGCTCCGGTGCAGAGCGCTGTTGTCTCAAAGAACACATGCAGGAACTCTGTCTTGGAGTTCTTTAAGAAATGTGCAGTAGAGCGCAGCGTTGCTATTTGTAATCTATGTCAGATGAGGCTTAAGCGTGGTAAAGATACCGGACACTTGGGTACCACGTGCTTGAGGCGACATATGAACAACTGCCACACATCCCGTTGGCGCAAAACGTTGCGTAGGTCCTCTTCCTCCTCATCTGTCTCTACCCCCACTGTATGTCCTGCCATCTCATTGCCTACAACCTCCGACAGGGATGATGCTACAGTAATGGATCTACCAGGTCCTTCCTCACAATGTGACATCATCCCAGCAGCTGAAGATTTACGCAGTCAGATTACGTTGCCGCAGCTGCTGTAGCGAAATAAAAAATATAGTCCCAACCATCCCCAAGCACAGTGTCTAAATGCCAGTTTAGCAAAATTACTCGCATTGCAGCTTCTGCCTTTCCAGCTGGTGGACTCTGCTCCGTTCTGTGAATTTGCTGAATGTGCTGTACCACAGTGGCAGGTTCCAAAACGCAATTACTTCTCACGGAAGGCCATTCCAGCACTATACCAGCACGTGGAAGACAATGTTATCCAGTCATTGGGAAAGGCAGTCAGCAGCAAGGTGCATGTGACTTTACACACGTGGTCAAGCAAGCATGGAAACTCTGATTTCAGCTGGGAGGGATCCAAGACGGGACTCTGTTCTGCAGCTTGTTCATTCACCACGCCTCCAGAAAGCTGCTTGTATGAGGTCTGTCTGCTCCACCACCACCTCTCCCTCTTCCTTCTGTGTCTCTGGCGAAGTGGCAGTTAAACCGACGCCTCACAGGGTCTACACAATGGTGTGGCGGAATGGGGTATCCACCTGCGGTCCTGCTCTATCTGACCCCCTTCCTTGGTGTTGCCAAGCCAGACTACCGAGTGGCACGGCACCCGGCGTCTCGAGCGGCTTGGGTAGAAGACTACGTGGCGGTGGAGATCTGGAGAGTAGATGGGGCACCCACGGTGGAAATCCGCCCGACTACCGAGTGGCACGGCACTCGGCGTCTCGAGCAGCGGATCTACTGACCATTGAAGGGCTGGAGATGGTCTGCGTGGCGAACCGCGGTTCGGTAGAGTCTCCTTGCAGATGCAGGCACGGCGCTCAGCCGAGGTCCCGATTCGGGGTGGTTGCGGTATCCCAAGATACCGATTCAAGGTGGCGCAACGAATCGATGTTCTGCTGCGAAGTTAGAGTGACCCGTTCCTGGGTGGTGGTGATATGTAGCCGACGTGAAATGACAACACCAGGCAGAGCTGTATGTTTCAAACACTCAGATGAACTGAACTCTTTTAATCACACGCCACTATTTATGCTGAAGTACAACAGTCATAATTTGCATACCCATACTAATGAGTTAGGTCAGTTATTTACAATCAACATTCTTCACATTCTCTTAGCCTTCAGCGCACACAACCTTTGTACATCCATTGTTCCAGCACAGATTAAACACACACTATCAGAGATCCCTTAAATTAAACATGTACCTAGATAATGGGGAAAATCCCTGACGCATAAATTACACAACAGCAAAACTTATTTACTAGCTACAGAAACACACATTTATCTACAGGAATATAAGTATATTTTAAAACCAAAGCTATGTCATTTCACTAAACTAAATTAAACTAAAACCAAACGAGGTAAAATATTTAAAATCACACGATAAAACCGACCATAAAGTCTTTTGAGGTTTGAAGCATGGAGCGTTTCCTCAGCTCCATGACATAGGTCCTTTTAAAAATGTCTTGGGTTTGCGTCATGGGCTCGCTGCGCCGAGCCTCTTGGGTCATTCCGTGACAAATGGCTCAAGCAAAAAGGAAGACATACTGTGCTTGAGCTGGTTTGTTTAGGGGACAGGAGCCACACCGGGCCAGAAATTCTGTCAGCTCTGCAGGGCCAGGTGCATAGATGGGAATGATCATCTGTGATAATGGCAGCAACCTTCTCTCTGCCCTACGCAAGGGTAAATTGACGCATGTACCATGCCTAGCACACGTCCTAAATCAAGTGGTACAGCATTTCCTAACCAAGTACCCAGGGCTGCCAGAGCTTCTCATCCAGACCAGAAAAGTCTGCAGCCACTTCAGACGGTCATTCCCAGCAAGCGTTCGCCTGGCAGAAATTGAAAGAGAAATCCACCTTCCCACAAACCGTCTGATCTGTGACATGCCCACCAGGTGGAACTCGACATTGGCAATGCTGCAGCATCTGCGCAAGCAGCAGAGGGCCATCAACGAGTACCTGTGTGAGTATGGCACAAGGACAGGTTCAGGTCAACTTGTTTTCCCCCCGCAGTGGCTGATGATCAAGGATGCATGCACTGTACTGTCACCATTTGAGGAGGCAACGAGGATGGTGAGCAGGGACAGTGCATGCATCAGTGACACAATTCCTTTAGCGTTCCTGCTGGAGCACACTCTGCAGGGAATTATAGATGTGGCTCTAGAGGCAGAGCAGCGGGAGGAAGAGGAAGCCTTCCTTAGCTCTGAAGGCCCCAGTCTTTCTGCAGACAGCATTCCAGCGGGTCCTACTCAGATCAGACAGGAGGGGGAAGAGGAAGAATATTTAAGTAGTAGGGGCATTGAAGTTGGGGATTCCTCAAGGGAGGGTTTTGTGTGCCCAGAAACACAAGGGCTAGTGCGTGGCTGGGAGGAGAAAGTGCACGATACGGTCATCCTCATTGACCAGTGTAGCGCTCACTCCCGGAGGAGCCGCTGAATTTAAACTTCGGGTCAGTCTCCCCGCACTAGGGAATAAATATACACCAGCACTGTTGTGGATTTTATAAGTTAGATATTTTACTGAATAAACTGGCATATAAAGAGCAATACGATATACGTATATATATTTACAGTAGTTCGTAATGCGAGAAACGCGTAGCGGAAAAGAAAAGAATTTTAACCCATCCGTGGTTGGAGTGTGAGTCCCGTACAGGTTGTGTCCCAAGAAAGTGTACGTGTATTGGTACCCGGGTACAAGATTCAACTGGCCAGTGAATGATTTCAATGTGTCTTCGACTAGTCGCGTTGGGGCCCTGTAGGTTTTGACAAAACTGCAGCGTGTTTTATTATTTTTACTGTGGCCGGGAAGGCCTCTCACCCATCCGCCAGATACTCTGCGCTCTGCTCGACCCAGGACATCTCTCCGCTTGGATTGGCTGGGACTCTGTGCCACCCGATCCGCTGTCTTGCTTGTCTGTGTCTGCCACAAGATGCTCAGCTCACCGCCTGCACTCCCATGCGATCATCTGCGGTCTCCTAACTCGGGGTCCTTCAGCATACTCTGTATCTGTGTAAAGTTCTCAGCGGTGGATCACTAGGTCTTTGGCAAGTAAAAGGAAACCGATCTCCAGCTCCGCAAGGCCACACCTGCGCTCCGGCCTGGTCACGATCAGTATCTCTCTCACATGCGTCTTGCTCTCTTCACTCTTGCTCTCTGCACGCTCTGTCTGTTCTCTCCACGAGGCTGCGGATGTAAGTCTCTTTCCCACCCACTTCCTGTTCCCGCCCGCAAAGCATGCTGGAAAACGTAGTCCCATTGCCCAGTGTCTTACATTGCGCTTGTCTCCCTCGGGTGGCCAAAAATAAGTACTACAACAACAGTGTTTTAAAACCAGTGCTACACCAGGAAGTCTCGGAAGCTAATGCCACCTCCAACCTACGCTGCATGGGCTCCCTAATAATGCAAAGCCTGTTAAAGGACCCCAGGATTCATGCCATCAAGGAGAGGGATCATTACTGGTTGGCAACCCTTCTTGATCCACAAGACAAGGGGAAAGTTGCAGAGCTGATCCTGCCCGCACAGAGGGAACACAGGATGAAAAAACTTGGATGCTCTAAAGCGACACTTGTGTAACACCTTTCCAGGCACTGGTAGACTACCAAGTGCTGACACAAGTGCTTCTGAGGCTGCGGCTGATCAGAGGAATCGTGGTGAAGGCCAGGGCCGCTTGACTGATGCATTTTTAAAAAATTTAAGTCCACGACGCCCAGGGACGTCAAATGTAGGCACCCATTGCCATCGTCTTCACCATATGGTGCAGGACTACCTAGGGGCAAGGGCAGACCTGGATACCTTTCCAGCAGATGATCCACTGGCTTTCTAGGTGTTGAGATTGGATCACTGGCCAGAATTTAGCCAATATGCTATGCAGCTACTAGGTTGCCCTTCATCCAGCGTGCTTTCTGAAAGGACGTTCAGTGCCGCTGGAGGTTATCACAGACAAAAGAGTGCATCTGTCCAACGACTCTGTAGACCGGCTGACATTTATAAAAATGAATCAGTCCTGGATCAGCAGCTATCAACCCCCTGATGCTGATGTAACGGAATAGATCGGGGATGTCCTCTTCTGTATTCACAAAACCTCCAGCACTGAACTCTTCCACAATACCACAAAAGGGTTACTGTGTGAAGGCACTAGCTGCCATGAAAGGCATTATATCTGGGTGCACTGACGCCTTGACCAGAATCATATTTTTAATATAGGACCATATGGTTCACCCCTGCATTCTTCCACAAAACTACAGAGGGGTTACTGTATGATGATACTTGCTGGCCTGGCAGTCTTGCACCAAAGGCAGAATATCTGGGTGCACTGACGCCTTTACCAGATGCATATCTTTTTAATATAGGACTGCAAGGTTCACCCCTGCATTCTTCCACAATACCACAGAGGGGTTACTGTATGATAGTACTTGCAGGCCTTGCACCAAAAGCAAAATATTTGGGTGCACTGCCACTGACGCCTGTATCAGATTCATATCCTCAAAGGGGTTACGGTGTGACGGCCGACGCTAAAGGCCCAATTTTAAAGCACCTATTGTTACTTTCATCCAAAGCCTGCATAAGTTTCACAATAATTTAGCCACAAAAAAAATCTGTAAACTTTTTCTGCGTGTCCGAAAATGTCTCCTCTTTTCATACAGACTGCCGCCCCAAGCAGTTGTTTATGGATAGATTAAAGGAAAAGCAATTACCGTCATTTGAAACATATTTTTTTTGTTTTTAAGTGTTTCTATAAATCCTAGAAATCTACCACTTCACGGGCAGGTTATGGGGACCTCCTAGGCACGATATTTGAAGGAATTTTTCGTTTTTATTTTTAACCCTTATTTCATGGAAAACTCACTGTCCCTTTAAAACTTTTTTTTTTTACTTTTTGTCCTTGTTTCCTGTCCCCAGGGCACTACCCGGACCCCCATACACCTTGTATGGCAAATATCTAGCATATATGCCCTCTTGGAGGGCACTGTAAAAACCGAATTTTCAGCCCCATTGACTTGCATGGAGTTCGGGTTCGGACCCGAACATATGGAAAGGGGGGTGTTCGGCTCATCCCTAATAATTACAAAGATCTTAAACAAAATACAGAGATTGTGTGTATTACATAAGGGGAGTAACTATCCTCCAGTTTTTTAAAAATAACCTTTTTTATTTCTATTATTAATGCAGCATTATTGTTCATATTTCAATTATAATGTGAACTATGATGTTGCCATAGCGATTTTTTTTTTGGGAGGGGTTTTAGCTAAAATAACATAATTTTGCAGAAAAGTAAAAGTAATGGGTTCCCAGTTCAAATTTTTTTAACAGGCCTACCCCTTAGAAATAAAAAACGCAAAGGCTCGGGTAAGATGAAAAGAAAAAAAACACTTTACACACTGTAGATTGAAAATTCTAATTTTATTGAATTTATGTTATAATATTAAGGCTGGACATGACGTATACATATATTATGAGTCTGCAGGAAACAATATCGAATCTGTCTGGGTTGTATAATAAAACGTGACTTCAAATCTCGTTTAAACATGAGCGAAACTGGTAAAAATTAGATCAGCAAACAGAGGTGAAATGGCTCAGCAGCGAAAGGGTTAAGCCATAAACAAAAACGTACTACATAGATACAAACCTGAACTTTTAACCTTTGACTGAGGTCAGACAGAGAGGGGGGAGGGGGTAGCCACCCTTATGTAAAACCTAATATCAATGTTTGATATGAAATCTTTGTAATTATGTGTCATCCACTTGATCAAACCGAATCTAAAAGACCTATAAGCCAGAGTGTTTCTTTTGCCAGAAAATTTAATGTAGGGGGGCACTAACCCCGCTTATGTAATAAACTCATTGTATTTTATGTTCAATATCTTTGTATTCATGTGTGATCTAATGTTAAGACCACTAGATATTACCTGATCTAACATATCTATAAGCCTGAGTGGTTTCTGATCAGAAAATTAAATGAGGGTGGGCTAACCTGTCTATATTAATTACTTAATAACTCAGTAATTATGGGTGATATAACATTAAAACCACTTGATCTTACCTGATCTAACGTAAAGCTTCCAAAATAGGTAAGTGTTTGGTTCATTTTTTGATAAAGGGGGGCTGATGACGGGTTAGCCCCCTTACAATAATTGTTAATATCTCTTCTATGTGTGATCGAACGCAAACAACTATTTATCTAACCTGATCTAACAAAGCTCTAACAAATAGGGATGAGCCGAACACCCGAGTTTGGTTCGCATTCGAACTCGAACACCAACCAAACTCAAAACAAGTCAATGGGACTCAAAGTTCGATTTTTAGAGTGCCCTGCAAGAGGGCATATATGCAAGATATTTGCCATAAAAGGTGTATGGGGGTCCGGGTAGTGCCCTGGGGGACAGGAAACAAGGACAAAAAGTAAAAGTAAAAACTTTTTAAAGTAACGGAGTTTTCCATGAAAAAAAGGCTTAGATAAAAACGAAAAATTCCTTCAAATATCGTGCCTAGGAGGTCCCCATAGCCTGCCCGTGAAGTGGCAGATTTGTTGGATGTATAGAAACATTTTTTTAAAAAAAAAATGACGGTAAACGGTTTCCCTTTGATCTATTCATAAACAACTGCTTAGGACGGCAGTCTGTAGTAAAAGAGGAGACCTTTTAGGACACGCAGAGCAAGTTTAGTGATTTTTTGGCTAAATTATGGTGAAACCTATGCAGGCTTTGGATGAAAGTAACAATAGGTGCTTTATAATTGGGCCTTTAGAGTCGGCAACAGTGCCGTCACACCGCAACCCCTCTGTGGTATTGTGGAAGAGTGCAGGGTTGGACCCTGTGGTCAAATATGAAAATGATATAAATCTGGTAATATAGGCGTCAGTGGCAGTGCACCCAATTAATGTGCCTTTGATGGCAGCAAGTGCCTTCACACCGTAACCTTTTTGTGCTATTGTGGAAGAGTGCAGGAATGGACCCTGCGGTTAAAAAAATTAAAATGATGTGGTACAGGTGTCAGTGCACCCAAATATTGTGCCTTTCCTGGCAGCAAGTGCCTTCACAACGTAACCCTTTTGTGGTATTGTGGAAGAGTTCAGTGGTGGAGGTTTTGTGAATGCAGAAGAGATCCCCAATCTATTCCATTACGTCAGAAACAGGGGATTGATAGCTGCTGATTCAGGACTGATTCATTTTTATAAATGTCAGCCGGTCTACAGAGTCGGTGGACAGACGCACTCTTTTGTCTGTGACAAAACCTCCAGCGGCACTGAACGTCCTTTCAGAAAGCACGCTAGATGAAGGGCAACCTAGTAGCTGCATAGCATATTGGCTAGACATGTGCACAGCACAAAATTTCGTTTTGAACTAATGCATTAGTACTAAAATGCAATTTATTTAGTTGCTAAAGAAATTCGTTTTCAGTTCTTTAGTATGAAAACTAATTTCATTCATCCGAAAACCAGTGGATACAATTACTATTGTAGTGGCTCCTCAGAGGGCTGAGATCGCTGCTTGTTACAGTATCTCTCACTCTCAGCACAATGTGGCCCATATTATATAGCTGGTGCTAACTAAACCAGAGCTGTTGTAAACTTCCCAGAGCTATTATAGCCTATGGAGGTTTTCAGTTACAACAGCTCTGGTTAAGTTAGCACCAACATTGCAATACTGCCCCGTGTCAGGCAAAGCTGTTACAGTAACTGACTGCTGCTCATCACAGCGCTCAGAGTTTCAGTAAAACTAGTAAATAATATTTTTATATATAAGACGTTAGAACAATATTATTTCCTTGTTTTACTGAAACTCTGAGTGCTGTGATGAGCAGCAGTCAGTTACTGTAACAGCTGAGCCTGATACATTGTACTGAGAGATAATGTAACAAGCAGCCGATCTCCGCGCTCACAGCCACTGGATTTAAAGGGCTAAAAAAAAAAGGCTCTTCTCTGTATAATGTTTAGAACATCCTCCTGCATTAATTAATACCCCTCTCTGTATAATGTATACAACATCCACCTGCATTAATTAATACCCCTCTCTGTATAATATATAGAACATCCTCCTGAATTAATGTCCCTCTCTGTATAGAACATCCTCCTGCATTGGCATGTGGAGGGTGCAGAACTTCGGATGTTGCGCTCTTCATTGCTGGTCTCCTTCACTCATCAATATAATATCACAAAAAGGACTGAAACTAAAATGTAGTGCATTTTATTTTAGTTTCTTTCATTTTTTGTACTGAGCAGTTTCGTTTCTCTTGAGTCATACTAAAACTAAATTATCCCAAAATTCGGACTAAATCGCTTTAGTACTAAAACGAATGCACATGTCTAATATTGGCTAATCTGCCCTTGCGCCTAGGTAGTCCTGCATCATATGGTGAAGATGCTGGCAATGTGTGCCTACATTTGACCTCCCTGGGCGTCGTGGACTAACATTTTTTAAAAGGCATCAGTTAAGCAGCCCCGGCCTTCACCACTGTTCCTCTGATCATCCAGAGCCTCAGAAGCACCTGTGTCATGACTTGGTAACCTACCAGTGCCTGGAAAGGTGTTACACAAGTATCTCTTTAGAGCGTTCAAGATTTTTCATCCTGTGCTCCCTCTGTTCAGGCAGGATGAGCTCTGCAACTTTACCCTTGTATCGTGGATCAAGAAGTGTTGCCAACCAGTAATGATCCCTCTCCTTGATAGCACGAATCCTGGGGCCCTTTAATAGGCTTTGCAGGATAAGGGAGCCCATGTAGCGTAGGTTGGAGGTGGCATTAGCTTCCGAGTCTTCCTGGTCAGTGAGGAGGATGAACCCATCGTGCACTTCCTCCTCCCAGCCACGTAGTAGTCCTTGTGTTTCTGGGCACACAAAACTACTACTTAATATTCCTCCTCATCCTCCTCCTGTCTGATCTGAGTAGGACCCGCTGGAATGCTGTCTGTGGAAAGACTGGGGACTTCAGAGCTAGGTAAGGCCTCCTCTTCCTCCTGCTGCTCTGCCTCTAGAGCCACATCTATAATTCCCCGCAGAGTGTGCTCCAGCAGGAACACTAAAGGAATTGTGTCACTGATGCATGCACTGTCCCTGCTCACCATCCTCCTCAAATGGTGACAGTACAGTGCATGCATCCTTGATCATCAGTAGGGATGAGCCGAACACCCGAGTTCGGTTCGCACTCGAACTCAAACTTTTCAGAAGTTCGAATTCGAACACGAACTCAATACAAGTCAATGGGACTCAAAATTCGATTTTTAGAGTGCCCTCCAAGAGGGAATATATGCTAGATATTTGCCATAAAAGGTGCATGGGGGTCCGGGTAGTGCCCTGGGGGACAGGTAACAAGGACAAAAAGTTTTAAAAAAAAGACTTTAACCCCTTCACTGCTGATGACTTGTGGGACACGTCCTCAGTTACTCCCGCTGTAAGCTGAGGAGGACGTGTCCCACACATCAGCTTTGCGGGATCCCTGGCGGAGATACTCAACTCTCTGTCCCGGGGTCCCGCAGCGTTCTGACTTCAGCGTCCTCAGACGCTGAAGTCACCTCCCGACGTGAATGACTTCATCGCGCCATGCGCGATGACGTCATTTCCAGGCAACCCCCCGGCAATGCCGGGAGATCGCCTGGAAGGGAGGGTTGGATCCGTTCAGATCCCTCTCCCTCCCGATCGGGAGGTCCCACAAAAAAAAGCCAGACACCGCTTAAAAGGAGAGGGTCTCCCCTTTTAAGCGGTGCCTGGCTTTAACCCCTTAGGCCATCTTAGATGGCAGCTACACCCATGGGTACCCCCATCACTGTCTGACGTCCTCACGCATAGCATGATGACGTCAGATAGCCAGGGAACCCCTAGCTGCCTGGAATCCCCTGGTGGAGATATCGGGGTTCAAATGAACCCCCTATCTCAAGGCAGCTAGTGGGTCATGGAGGGTGTCAATCGAAAAGGCCTTTCGAATGATACCCAACATGACCAGGTATAAAGTAAAAAAAAAAAAGATATATTTATTTTGTGTGTTATTTTTATTAATGCAGCAATATTGTTCACATTTCAATTATAATGTGAACGATGATGCACTAATGATTTTTTTCTATGGGGTGCGTTTGCTATAAATCACGTACTTCCCCACAACAAAATGTAACAAGTCCCCATTTCTAATTTTTGTACAAGCGCACCCCATAGAAAACATAACCGCAAACGCTCATGTGCTAAAATGTGAAAAATAAAACACTTTACACACTGCAGATGATTAAAAATACAATTTTTATTGCATTTTCTGTCATAATATACAGGCAGGACGTGACGTATACATATAAAAATGATATATTATGAATCTGCGTAGTCTGCCAGAAAGAACGATATCTAATATGTCTGGGTCATTTAATAAAATGTGGCTTCAAATCGCGTTTAAACATGAGCGAAAGCGGTAAAAATGAGCTGAGCACACAGCAGTGAGATTCAGGGTTAGTTAAGGGGTTAAACAGCATATCAGAGTTAGATTTGGTAGAGAAATGAACACTTCTCAGAAGCACAGGTGTTATTTGATACATCAGGAGACACACCACACCCTCATTTTACATACAATGTATCAAATTCATTAGACCATACTAAAAACACCTGTTTACGCCGTTTGAGAACACAGGTCATTTAGAGGTGAGAATCTTTGCACTTCGACATTAGTTTTTAATTCAATATCTAATAAACCGATGCTTATCATATTCTGCAGTAAAGAGTCTATTTCTAGGTTTTTTAGTATTTTTTATACTTTTCCCAAATTATTATTTTTTTGCGAACACGAACCAAACACGCTAAAAAGTTTGAAGTTCGCGAACTTGCGAACGGCCAAAGTTCGAATCGAACTCCGAACTGATCGAACCGATCAGCTCATTCCTAATCAGCCACTGCGGGGGGGGGAACCAAGTTGACCTGAACCTGTCCTTGTGCCATACTCACACAGGTACTCATTGATGGTCTTCTGCTGCAGCATTGCTAATATTGAGTTCCACCTGATGGGCATGTCACAGATCAGTTGGTTTGTGGGAAGGTGGAGTTCTCTATGAATTTCTGCCAGGCGAACACTTGCTGGGAATGACTGTCAAAAGTGGCTGCAGACTTTTCTGGCCATGCTGAGAAGCTCTGCCAGCCCTGGGTACCTTGTTAGGAAACGCTGTACCACCAGATTTAGGATGTGTGCTAGGCATGGTACATGTGTCAACTTACCCTGGCGTAGGGCAGAGAGAAGGTTGCTGCCATTATCGCAGACAACCATTCCCAGCTGAAGCTGGCGTGGTGTTAACCATCTCTGTACCTGCCCCTGCAGAGCTGACAGAATTTCTGGCCCGGTGTGGCTCCTGTCCCCTAAACAAACCAGCTCAAGCACAGTATGGCATCATTTTTTCTTCAGCCATTGCGTAGCCCCTGCCATGCATCGGTTTAACTGCCACTTCAGAGACAGAGAAGGAGGAGGAAGAGGTGGTGGTGGAGCAGACAGACCTCATACAAGCAGCTTTCTGGAGGCGTGGTGGATGAACAAGCTCCAGCAGAGAGCACCATCTTGGATCCCTCCCATCTGCAATCAGAATTACCCAGTGTGCCGTGAAGAAAGTGTAGTGGCCCTGTCCATGCTTGCTGGACCACGTGTCTAAAGTCACATGCACCTTGCTGCTGACTGCCTTTCCCAATGACTGGATAACATTGTCTTCCACGTGCTGGAATGGCCTTCCGTGAAAACTAATGGCGTTTTGGAACCTGCCACTGTGGTACAGCACATTCAGCAAATTCACGGAAGGGCGCAGAGTCCACCATCTGGAAAGGCAGCAGCTGCAATGTGAGTAATTTTACTAAGCTGGTATTTAGACGCTGGGCTTGGGACTATATTTTTTCTTATGCTGCAGCAGCTGGGGCAAAGTAATCTGACTACGTAAATCTTTAGCTGATGGGATGCTGTCACATTGTGAGGAAGGACCTGGTACATCCATTACTGTAGCATGATTCCTGTCAGTGACAGTTGGAGTCAATGACATGGCAGGACATATAGTGGGGGTAGAGACAGGTGAGGAGGAGGACCTACGCAAAGTTTTGCGACAACGGGATGCATGGCAGGTGGTCATATGTCACCTCAAGCACATGGTACCCAAGCGTCTGGTGTCTTTCCCACACTTGAGCCTCATCTGACATAGATTAGAAATAGCAACAGTGCGGTCTGCTGCACATTTCTTAAAGAACTCCCAGACAGCAGAGTTCCTGGATATGTGTTTTGAGACAACAGCGCTCTGCACCTGAGCAGCTCGGACATCTGATGACTTGGACTGGCTAGTGATACAGTTGGTCATAGAGGATGTTGTGCTTCGTGTTTGTTGTGCCTCCTCCTCCTCCTCACTTCGATCAGGCACCCAGGTGGAGTCAGTGACCTAATCATCAGTTTCATCACCCCCTATCTCCTCGTCACTGGAGCCAACTTGGCTGTATGCTGCAGCTGCTGGGGCAACATGAGTGCCAGTTATTTGTGTGTCATCACTGGCACCCCCTTCCTCTAGGTTGATTATACTCCCTTCCTCAACCTCAGAGATTGAATCAGAGCACTGTAGTTGCTGCACATCTTCAAGCAGCATGTCACTGTCATTGTAGTTAAACAATTCAGCTGACTCCTCCATGTGTGATAGTGAGGCTACGGCAGGAGTAGCTGTGGACATGGAGGCTGAATTAGATGTTTTAGCAGCTGAGGTGGACTGTAAAGCACTACAAGCCTGGCTGGCAGAGGACTCGGAGGATGAGGATGGCCTGGTTAGCCAATCCACCAAATCCTCTATGTTGCTGCTGCTTAAGACGGCCAGCACCAGTTAGAAAGGACAAGCGTGCCCCATCAGAGGATGCACCACGTCCACGACGACCAGAGGCACAGCCTCCCGACACAGAGGCTGCTTGCCCTACTATCTGTGTCGGGAGCGTCTGCCTGTCCTTTTTGGTCTTTCTAGCATGGTGAGTGATATATAGATTAAAGATATGCAGAATTCTTATTCAACTCTTTATTAAAGAAGATTAAAGATTTCCAGAACTCTGGAATAACTCAGTGAGACACCCTGATAGCTGGCAGCCAGTGACAAGACACAAATTACAATTCCCAGAAACCACCTATAAGTTTATTTATTTATAAAGGATTTTACCAGGAAGGATACATTGAGATTTCTCTTGTTTTCAAGTATGTCCTGGGTCAAGAACATTGAAGTGTTACAGTTACAGAAATGCAAAGTAATACAATGCAAGATATTAAAAATAGGAATAGGAAATATAGTCATTAGGTTACATGTTTACAGGTGCATTCTGTATTCAGTGAGACCACCTGATGGGTGGCAGTGAGAAGACACAAATTACAATTCGCATAAATCTGCTAGAAGTATGTGGGACCCCCTGATTGCTGGCAGTGAGAAGACAGATTACAAATCTCAGAAACCTCCTATAATTCAGTGAGACCCCCAGATGGGTATTAGTGAGAAGACACAGATTACAAGTCTCAGAAACCTCCTATAAATCATTGTGACCCCCTGATGGGTGGCAGCCAGTGAGAACAATTCCCAAATATTTTGTAGAAATTACTGACACCCAAAATACTGCTTGGCACTGGCTGTGACAACAAGACACAGATCACCTCAAATCCCATATATTTTGTAGAAATTACTGACGCCCAAAATACTGCGTGGCACTGGCTGTCAACAAGACACAGATCACCTCAATTCCCAAATATTTTGCAGAAATTACTGAGCACCCAAAATAGTTGCTGGGACTGAGCACAAAGATTACAACAATTCCCAGATTTTTGGTAGAAATGAGACCCCCCCAGTAGAGGAGACCCCCAGTAGCTGGTGGCAGACTGGCAGTAAGAACACATACTAGCACAACAACAATATCCTATGAAATCTCCTCTCAAACGCATGCAGAAGCACTGTATGGAAGCCTTATATAGTGTGCTGTGGGACTTAGCTCTGTGAGCCCATGATTGGGCAAAATTTGCCCAATCAGGACACTGAGCCGTGATTGGCAGAGTCTTGAACCTGCAAGGCTGTAGCCAATTACAAGCTTCAGGCCAGTGGAAAAGTGCATTGTGGTCCGTTGTGGTGCTTTGTGGGTGAACACGCGACGAACAAGCGGAAATGTTAGTAGTTCACGAACATACGAACAGGCTATGTTCGATGCAAACCTAACAGCTCATCCCTAATCCAGTTACCCAACCCATGCACACCGTCACACATACATAAATATACACACATTAGCAAAGGGATGGAAGCACTCTGGGTCTTAGATAAAAAATAAAAACGTTTATTGAAAATTCACATAAAAAAGGGACCTTTTCAATAATTTTTTTTATCTAAGACCCAGAGTGGGTTTTTAAATGTAACATTAGTCCAATAAAAAAGGTATCACTACGTACTGCTATACTCGTGATTTTGGCATCTGGACTAACGCGGCCTATCGATTATATATATATATATTGTGGGGTTATAGCTCAAACGGAGGTTACCTTTGCTGGGAAAAAAGTAGTCCAGGCAGTAAAAGTCCTTTGAAGTCTGTCCAGCAGACAGTATTTAGGGTTGCAATATAACAGAAAGGAAAACAGAAAATAAAGCCTTGCCACTCAGGCTCTTACTAAACAATTAGATTCCCTCTCTAACAAATGGTGAGCTAACCTCAGCCACCTCAAATGAACAAAATAGTTTAAGCAACCTTTTCACACACCTTTCACCTTGTAGCTCTCTCAGAAGGCTTTCTGAGTCCCAGGATAGAGCAACTTCCTGTTTCAGGCTTCCCTTTTTATCTCCCCTGGATAAGAAACAATTATGCAATTAACTAGCCAGGGGAAAGACACAAAACCTGGATTTTTCCAGACCCAAAGTTAGAGCGAAAACCTGGTCTGGATTCCACTAGTCCTGTACATAGGACAGGAACCGAGGGGAAATATATCGGCCCTTTAATGACCTCCCCTTTCCTTATGTCACATATCCCCCCCTCTGCTGAAGCCCCCGCGGTTGAGCAACTTCAATGGAGAGGCAATGGACACGTAAGAGGGCATCTGCTTTGGTTTGAAGCTTCCCCGCTCTGTGCTCCACTGTAAATTTAAGAGCTTGTAAAGCCAAAAACCACCTCGTAACTCGCCCATTCCATTCTTTATTTTCACACATCCACTTAAGAGGGCTATAGTCAGTGACCAGTCTACACTGTCTACCCAACAGGTAATACTTGAGGGCGTCCAGGGCCCATATGATAGCCAAACATTCCTTCTCAACAATGGCATCATTTCTCTCGTGTTTATTAAGATTCCTGCTGAGATAGACCACAGGGTGCTCCTCCCCATCTCTGATTTGGGACAGTACAGCTCCCAGACCCACAGAGGCATCTGTCTGTACTACAAAGTCCTTCATGAAATCTGGGGTCACAAGCACCGGTTGAGCACACAAAGCTTGTTTCAAACTCTGAAATGCCTCATTTGCCTCAGAATTCCACGTAAACAAGACTGGCCCTTTACCCTTCGTCAAATCAGTCATTGGAAGCACCGATAACAGTCCGTGATCCCAAGATCTTCTTATTTATAAATTGGGGCCACTTTTGAATCGCCTCCACCTTAGTGATTTGAGGCTTAACCAGACCCCGACCAATGGTATACCCCAGGTATTTTGCCTCCTCCAACCCCATGGCACATTTCTTTGGGTTGGCTGTGAGTCCTGCCTCCCTTAGAGAGTCGACTACTGCTTGCACTCTTAACAAATGAGTCTGCCAGTCTGGGCTGTGTATCACTACATCGTCCAAATAAGCCGCTGCGTACTGTTGATGAGCTCTCAGTAGTCTATCCATCATTCTTTGTAATAAGGCAGGGGCACCATGCAAACTAAATGGCATCCTCTTATAGTGGAAAGACCCCTCGGGTAGAGAATGCCGTCTTTTATTTTGCTCTGTCAATCAGGGGTATCTGCCTGTATCCCTTAGTCAGGACTAAAGTGGTTATGTATCGGGCCGTTCCCAGTCTGTCAATGAGCTCATCCACCCAAGGCATCGGGTAAGCATCAAATTTGGACACACTATTCAACTTTCTAAAATCATTACAAAATCTTATGCTTCCATCTGGCTTTGGAACAGCACAATCGGATTTGACCAATCACTGTGGGACTCTTGATCACCCCAATCCTAATTTTTTTTTTATTTCTGCCGAGACAGCTTTTCATCTAGCATTGGGTATTCTATATGGCTTTATATTTATATGAACACCAGGTTCAGTAATGATGTCATGCTGAATGACTGTAGTCAATCCCGGCATTTAAGAGAAAAAGTCTGTATTTTATCTCAGAAACTCTTTTACCTCATTATGTTGAGCCACTGATAAGGCTTCAGCTATTGGGACCTCAGGTGTGGAGGGGCCTGTGTCGTTTGGAGGGGTTGGGATGATTACCAGGGCTTCTCTGTCCCTCCATGGCTTTAAGAGGTTAACGTGGTAAATTTGCTCGGGTTTCCTTCTCCCTGGCTGGTGAACTTTATAGTTTACTTTGCCTTTTTTTTCAATTATTTCATAGGGGCCTTGTCACTTTGCCAGGAATTAACTCTCAACGGTCGGGACTAGCACTAGGACTCTAGTGCCCTGATTATAAACCCTCCTGTGTGCTTTCTGGGCTTGTTCCATATGTTCCCACACCAGGGGCATGACAGCCGCAATTTTGTCCTGCATTATTGAGATATGCTCGATGACACTCCTATAGGGGGTTGTCTCACCCTCCCATGTTTCTTTGGCAATATCTAGAAGGTCTCGGGGATGCCTGCCATACAAGAGTTCAAAAGGGGAGTATCCTGTGGAAGCCTGAGGTACCTCCCGAATAGTAAACATGAGATACGGAAATAAGAAATCCCAATTCTTCCCATCTTTGTCGACTACCTTTTTTAACATCCTCTTAAGCGTCTTATTAAATCTCTCCACTAGCCATCAGTTTGGGGGTGGAAGACAGACATGCGCAAGTGTGAGATTTTATACAGCTTACACAACTCCCGAGTTACTCTAGACATAAAAGGCGTGCCCTGATCTGTTAAGATTTCCTTTGCAATACCCACGCGACTAAATATATGAACAAGCTCCTTGGCAATAGTTTTAGCTGAGGTATTATGTAAGGGAATGGCTTCAGGATACCACGTAGCATAATCTAGTATTACTATTATATACCGGTGCCCCCGGGCAGACTTAATCACTGGACCCACCAGATCCACGCCAATTCTCTCAAAGGGTACCTTGGTAATTGGCAAAAATACCAGCGGACTGTGGAAATGGGGTGAGGGTGCCGAATACTGACACTCTGGTGAAAACAATAACCTGGATCGGCGCAAATACTGCTCTCTGGGATCCTGGATCCTCGCATATATATATATAAAGGAGAAAAACAACAATAGTGCAACACTGTTTGGTAAAATATACTGTGAATGTAAGTGATGAACACCCCCACTTACAAGTGTAGAGCCGTGCACTGGCTCTAAGTGGGTCCAGACATGTGGGTAATTGTCTTCAATTTCTTAGGTGACCCCCACCTTACAGCAAGATTTTCTCTTTTTCTTTGTTCGAGGTTTGGACAGTGGAAAGGATAACAGGAAGAGAGAATCCTTTAGTGATGAAAACGAACCTCACACGATGAAGTTGGGCAGATAGATGAATTCAGTTGAAGAGTTTAATGATCAGACTGACAATCTTGTAACAGTGTACAGCAATGCAGGTAAAAAGACAACAGATTTGTCCAGCAGTGAGCACAGACTGACACTCTGGGTATGACTCACAGTATTCCTTTACATCTGCATGTAAACCTGGCCAAAAGAAGCTCTGGCTTACTCTCTCCTTGGTTTTCTCTACACACAGGTGTCCACCCATTATATGACCCATGGCAACGAAAACATTTTATGAGATCTGTACCTAGTCCTGTATATGGCATCATGGTCCTTCCTGACCTACACAGCCAGTCTTTAGGTCCAGAGCCTGTAGTCTCTTCATCTTTTGCAAGTGTCTTATAAGTCTCTCCCGTGCCCTTAACCCCTGGAACAGGCTTATCAGGTCCTCTGGGCAGGTGTCCTCTGGGTGAGACAGAACGCTCAAGCACGGGGATACATATCAAGTATGTTGCTGTGGTGTATCGCTCGACCATGTCCACAATCTGGGTAGCAGTTTTGGGGTCTCCATGGCTGACCCATTTCCTTAGGGAGGTAGGAAGAGCCCACAAGTAACAGTCCATCACCACGCGCTCCACTATCTCCGGCGGCGACAATGTCTCAGGTTGGAGCCATTTTCTGGTAAGGTGTATAAGATCAAACATTTGGGAACTTGGGGGCTTTTCAGCTTTATAATATCACTGATACACCCGCTGGGCAGGAACAGCAATGGTAACACCTAGTCTTACCAGGATTTCAGCCTTAAATTCATCCTAATTCTGAGCAGTCTCAGGTTCCAAGTCATAGTAGGCTTTTTGGGGTTTACCTGTTAGGAATGGTGCAACCAGCCCAGCACACTCACATCTCTGCCAACCTTCTCGTGTAGCGATACTCTTGAAAGTAGCTTCCACATTGTCGGTAGCTGTCATCTTTTGCAGGTAATGGCTGGCACGCTTCACCTTTTGTTACACAGGTATTGAAGCCACAGAGTTAGTCTTTAATTGCAGGAGGCATTGAGTCACCTCCTTGAGTAGCTCTCGATCCGCTCGCTGTGCATCTCGGTCAGCTCGCTGGGCCTCCAGCATCTGCCGCTGAGTCTCTGCAAACTGGCGATTTGTCTCCTGCTGGACCGCAGTGGCTTGAAACAAAGCTCTTACCACATCCTCCATCATGCAACTTGCACAGGGAAAGTGCCTGCAATCTCACACCATATGTGGGGGTATAGCTCAAACAGAGGTTACCTTTGCTGGGATAAAGGTAGTCCAGGCAGTAAGTCCTTTGAAGTCTGTCCAGCAGACAGTATTTATTTAAATGGTTGTAATAAAACAGAAAGGAAAACAGAGAATATACCCTTGCCGCTCAGGCTCTTACTAAACAGTTAGATAAAAATAAAAAAGTTTATTGAAGGAATCTAAGACCCAGAGTGCTTCCATCCCTTTGGTGATGTATTTATAATATTTTTGGTAGCACCAGGGCAGCATTGCAATTCGGACAGAGTGCTTTCTCCCCCTTGGACTCACTCTCATATATATATATATATAAAAATCACAAGTATAGCAGTACGTAGTGATACCTTTTTTATTGGACAAATGTTACATTTAAAAGACCTTGGTCTGCCGCTCAGGCTGTTACTAAACAGTTAGATTCCCTCTCTAACAAATGGTGAGCTAACCTCAGCCACCTCAAATGAACAAAATAGTTTAAGCAACCTTTTCACATACCTTTCAACGTGTAGCTCTCTCAGAAGGCTTTCGGAGTCCCAGGATAGAGCAACTTCCTGTTTCAGGCTTCCCTTTTATCTCCCCTGGATAAGAAACAATTATGCAATTAACTAGCCAGGGGCGAGACACGAAACCCGGATTTTTCCAGACCCAAAGTTAGCACGAAAACCTGGTCTGGATTCCACTAGTCCTGTACATAGGACAAGAACCAAGGGGAAATATATCGCCCCTCGATGACCTTCCTTTTCCTTATGTCACAATATATATATATATATAAAACAAAAACTTGGAGAGAGCACTCCAGACAAACACATTCAAAAACCTGCAACAACAGCTCCATGCATGGCTACAGAATACCAGCTTTTACCACGTGGTGAAAATTTCATAACTCTGAGCTTTGCTGAATAAAATGGTGGAAATTTGGTTCGCAATGAACGGCCGTGAATTGCTTAAGCCTGCCAACAGCGTCAATGTAATCCACCCTCTGGCAGGTCCTACTCTGCAAAACTAATGACTGCCCATAATGGGATAAACTCACTTACTGAGGAACAGGTCCCTTCATGGAGCTCCCGCAGATCAAGGTTAAATAGAACCTGGAGGAGGAGTACCTGTGGCAGGGAGGGGTGCCTACCCAGGAAATGCATACAAAAAACATGGGGGGGGGGTAGCACTCAGCCTTAACTAAGCGTTTCAGTGCGGGTGCGTCTCAAAATAAAATACAAAACAAAAACATGGAGAGAGCACTCCAGACAGACACATTCAAAAACCTGCAACAACAGCTCCATGCATGGGTACATAATACCAGCTTTTACCACATAGTTAAGTGCTACCCCCCATGTTTTTGTGTATATATATATATAGTGTTGAAGCCAAATGACGAGCATCGGGTAATAGGGAAAGCTTGAGTGCATGACATGGATCACAAGCCAAAAGTCCACCCCTGCACTCTTCCACAATACCACAGAGGGGTTACGGTGTGACGTCACTGTTGCCGACGCTAAAGGCCCAATTTTAAAGCACTTATTGTTACTTTCATCCAAAGCCTGCATAAGTTTCAACATCATTTAGCCAAAAAAATCACTAAACTTTTTCTGCTCGTCCTAAAATGTCTTTTCATACAGGCTGCCGCCCCAAGCAGTTGTTTATGAATAGATTAAAGGCAAAGCTTGTGCACCGATTTTTTTATCTGTTCCATTCGGTTCGTTCGGATTTTGTAAATTTTCGTTTCGACTCGATTTGGCCGATTTTCGTTTCGATTCGTTTCGTTTCGTTTTTCGTATCGACCTTTTTTTCGTGATTTCGGAAATTTTCGTGTTTTTCGGAACGTCTGTTCCCCTCGTTTCAAAGTGTCTATTCGTTTTGACGTAAACTAATGGTTTTTCGGATACGATAATTCTGCCGATACGATAATTCTGCCGATACGATAATTCTGCCATTGAGATTTCTCATGTTTTACAAGAAGGATAGATTGAGATTTCTAATTTTTTACAAGAAGGATACATTGAGATTTCTCATGTTTTACAAGAAGGATACATTGAGATTTCTCTGGTTTTCCAGGAAGGATACATTGAGATGGGAATGATACAAAATTTAGTTACAGAATCAGCGATATAAATACGATGTCCGAAATTACTGAAATGGAACCGAAATCAGGAATGGAGCCGAAATCAGGAATGGAACGAAAATGAATTTTGATTTTACACATTTCTAGTCCATTCGAAAATTCCAAAAAGTTTTCGTTTCGACACGAAAATTTGTTCGGATCTGCAGTATTTGGATCCGAAAATTTTCGGAAAATCGGCTGAATTCGAATGCATGAATCGGGAAATTTTGTGAAAATTCCGAAACCCGAAACGCACATCCCTAGTATAGAGATGCTGAAGGGGTTGTGTATAGAGATGCTGTTTGTGTATAGAGATGCTGATGGGGTTGTGTATAGAGATGCTGTTTGTGTTTTGGAGATGCTGATGAGGTTGTGTATAGAGATGCTGTTTGTGTATAGAGATGCAGATAAAGTTGTGTATAGAGATTCTGTGTGGTTGTGTATAGAGATGCTGTGAGGCTGTGTATAGAGATGCTGATGGGGTTGTGTATAGAGATGCTGTTTGTGTATAGAGATTAGGGATGAGCTGTTCGGTTCGATCAGTTCGGAGTTCGATTCGAACTTTGGTCGTTCGAAAGTTTGCGAACTTCGAACTTTTTGGGTGTGTTCGGTTCGAGTTCGCAAAAAAAAAGAAATTTTGAAAAAAGTTTAAAAAATGCTTAAAAAATACTAAAAAATCTAGAAATACAGAGACTCTTTACTGCAGAATATTATAAGCAATGGTTTATTAGATATTGAATAAAAAACTAATGTGTACGTGCAAAGATTCTCACCTCTAAATGACCTGTGTTTTTCAAACGGCATAACAACAACAGGTGTTTTAGTCTAATGAATTTGATACATTTTATGTAGAATGAAGGTGTGGTGTCTGCTTCTGTTCTGAGTGAGAAGTGTTAATTTCCCTCCTAAAACTTCCTAATATGCTAAATTTAACTGCTGTGTGAAAAAATACAAAATTTCCTCATTGCCCGCTTTTAACATCTAAAGCAATGTTATTTTTCACCTCGGGATTAAACATTCACAGGGTTATTCAGAGAGCAGTGAAAAGCAGGAGAATAACTGGAGAAGTGAAAATTCTAGGTCAAAATAGCCAAACCATAAAAATTCTCCCATTTATCTCACTTTCCAAAACAGCTATTTTGACCTTGAATTTTCCATTCTCGAGTCATTCTCCTGCTTTTCACTGCTCTCTGAATAACCCTGTGAATGTTTAATCCCGAGGTGAAAAATAACATTGTTTTAGATGTTAAACGCGGGCAATGAGGACATTTGGGTATAGAGATGCTGTTTAACCTGTCAGGGTTATTCAGAGAAAGGTGAAACTCAGGAGAATGACTGGAGAAGAGAAAATTCTAGGTCAAAATAGCCAAACCAGAAAAATTCTCCCATTTATCTCACTTTCCAAATTGGCTATTTGGTATAGATTGTTCTCTTCTCCTGCCAGTTCTCCTGGCTTTCACCTCTCTCTCAGGGTTGTTCAGAGAAAGGTGAAACCCAGGAGAATGGCAGGAAAAGAGAACAATCTGGACCATATAGCCGATTTGGAAAGTGAGATAAATGGGAGAATTTTTCTGGTTTGGCTATTTTGACCTAGAATTTAACATTCTACAGTCATTCTCCTGCTTTTCACCGCTCTCTGAATAACCCTGACAGGGTTATTCAGAGAAAGGTGAAACTCAGGAGAATGACTGGAGAAGAGAAAATTCTAGGTCAAAATAGCCAAACCATAAAAATTCTCTCATTTATCTCACTTTCCAAAACAGCTATTTTGACCTTGAATTTTCCATTCTCCAGTCATTCTCCTGCTTTTCACTGCTCTCTGAATAACCCTGTGAATGTTTAATCCCGAGGTGAAAAATAACATTGCTTTAGATGTTAAACGCGGGCAATGAGGACATTTGGGTATAGAGATGCTGTTTAACCTGTCAGGGTTATTCAGAGAAAGTTGAAACTCAGGAGAATGACTGGAGAAGAGAAAATTCTAGGTCAAAATAGCCAAACCAGAAAAATTCTCCCATTTATCTCACTTTCCAAATTGGCTATTTGGTTTAGATTGTTCTCTTCTCTTGCCAGTTCTCCTGGCTTTCACCTCTCTCTCAGGGTTGTTCAGAGACAGGTGAAACCCAGGAGAATGGCAGGAAAAGAGAACAATCTGGACCATTTAGCCGATTTGGAAAGTGAGATAAATGGGAGAATTTTTCTGGTTTGGCTATTTTGACCTGGAATTTAGCATTCTCCAGTCATTCTCCTGCTTTTCACCGCTCTCTGAATAACCCTGTGAATGTTTAATCCCGAGGTGAAAAATAACATTGCTTTAGATGTTAAACGCGGGCAATGAGGACATTTGGGTATAGAGATGCTGTTTAACCTGTCAGGGTTATTCAGAGAAAGGTGAAACTCAGGAGAATGACTGAAGAGAAAATTATAGGTCAAAATAGCCAAACCAGAAAAATTCTCCCATTTAGCTCACTTTCCAAATCGGCTATTTGGTCTAGATTGTTCTCTTCTCCTGCCAGTTCTCCTGGCTTTCACCTTTCTCTGAACAACCCTGAGAGAGAGGTGAAAGCCAGGAGAACTGGCAGGAGAAGAGAACAATCTAGACCAAATAGCCAATTTGGAAAGTGAGATAAATGGGAGAATTTTTTTGTTTGGCTATTTTGACCTAGAATTTTAACTTCTCCAGTCATTCTCCTGAGTTTCACCTCTCTCTGAATAACCCTGATAGTCATAAAACACAATCGGCCACAATACTCAGCCACTTGGGTTATTCGAGACTCATGGGAAATGTAGTTCAAAAACAACTGGAATGCCAAGGTTGCTGCACCTCTGAATTATAAACATACAGGGTTATCCAAAGAGATCCGAATGGCTGGAGAAAGGTAACCGAACGCTGAAAATCAGCGTTCGGTTACCTTTCCTGGCCATTCGGCTATCCAGAGAGCAGGAAAAAAATATTCCCGTTTTAATTCAATATCTAATAAACCATTCATTATAAAATTCTGCAGTAAAAAGTCTCTTTATTTATCTATTTTTTTTTAGGATACTTTTAGCATTTTCCTTTTTTTTTTTTTTCTGTAACAGCCCTTTTTATTATCATTCCCTGGACCTCATATGTAAATTTCAGACATTTTCGCTCAGTAGTTTCTTTGCAAACAGCGTTTCACTTTTCAAACATTCAAGCAAACTGTTTTGCTAATTTATTCACTCCATTCGTGTCGGCTTTTCCCGGCGGCTTCGCTGCGTATGATCGGCTCCTGCTCGGGTTTTTCCAGCGGGTTAATCCAGATGTTTTTGCGGGTTTTCAGCGTGCATTTGCCGGGTTTTGCGGTTAGTTTTCGGCGGGTTTGCGGCGAACTTTCCCTGCAATTCAGGGACCCTGTGGTGCTTGCTGAATACACCGCAGGGTCGCTGTACTGGGAATCGTCAAAACTAACCGAATTGAAGAGAACGAAAAGTCACCGAACGTGCGGTGACTTTTTCGATTCTCTTTGAATAACCCTAATTGTAATGATATATTTAGGCTCAATGTGTGAGAGTGTGTGCGTGTGTATTTATGCATAAGGGTGCGTGTGTGTGTATACATATATAGTAAGGCTGGTGTCAGACTAGTGTGAGAGTGGACGTTCCTTCCACTCGACGCACCGTCTGGCCACCTTGCTGAGCGCAGTTAGTGCCCTCAGCGCTGCAAAGCTCGATCCTCCTATGGAGAATCGCGTTTTGCAGCCCCGTCAACACGCGTCCTAGCGCTTTGACGGAGAGGGCTGATGCACTGCTGCAGCATGTGCAAAATTCCTGCGCGCGCAACAGCGTGTGGCTGGCCCCGTCACAGCGTCTCAATGCTGTGACAGACGCCAGAAGGCACGTCAGTACGGGTGCACATAGTGCGCTCGTCTGATGCCAGCCTAACCGGAAATGAGAGACTACTAATTCACACTGCACATTGCTATGCGTTTTATTGCTCTGGAGCTCTGTGATACAGTAATGTGCGGTGTGTATGAGTGCGTCACAGAGCTCCACAACAATAAAACTCACAGTAATGTGTAGTGTGAGCATGAGTTTTATTGCTGTGGATTCTTTGATATGTTCATCTGTGAATAGATTAACCATTACTTCTCTATAGGACACTTTTTCTGCCGCTGAAGACTGCCTAATTGTTGCAAACTGCACCATATTTCTCTGTCAATTCGGCTGTATTTGGTGATTTGACAGTTTAGTTGGCGCTTGTTGCCTCAGTATCTAAAAATAGGCCCAACAAAATCCTCAGCACCAGGCCCATGATACCCTTAATCCGGCCCTGATCTTAGTACTTAGTACAACATCCTTTTACAGTTATAACAGCTTTTAAACGTGAAGCATAGCTTGACACAAGTGTCTTGCAGCGATCTACGGGTATCTTCGCCCAATCTTCATGGGCAAAAGCCTCCAGTTCAGTCACATTCTTAGGCTTGCGCACTGCAACTGCTTTCTTTAAGTCCCACCAGAGGTTCTCAATTGGATTTAAGTCTGGTGACTGCGATGGCCACTCCAAAATGTTCCAGCCTTTAATCTGCAACCATGCTCTAGTGGACTTGGAGGTATGCTTGGGATCATTGTCATGTTGAAAGGTCCAACGTCTCCCAAGCCTCAGGTTTGTGACGGACTGCATCACATTGTCATCCAATATCTCCTGGTACTGAAGAGAATTCATGGTACCTTGCACACGCTGAAGCTTCCCTGTACCTGCAGAAGCAAAACAGCCCCAAAGCATGATTGACCCCCCGCCATGCTTTACAGTAGGCAAGGTGTTCTTTTCTTCATAGGTCTTGTTCTTTCTCCTCCAAACATTGCGTTGATCCATGGGCCCAAACAGTTCTAATTTTGTTTCATCAGTCCACAGAACACTATCCCAAAACTTCTGTGGTTTGTCCACATGACTTTTGGCATACTGCAGTCGACTCTTCTTATTCTTTGGAGACAGCAAGGGGTGCACCTGGGAGTTCTGGCATGGAGGCCTTCATTACGCAGTGTGCGCCGTATTGTCTGAGCTGAAACTTCACTACCCACATCTGACAAATCTTTTCTCAGTTGCTCAGCAGTCACACGGGGACTTTTCTCCACTCTACGCTTCAGGTAGCGCACAGCAGTCGATGGCAGCATCTTCTTTCTGCCACGACCAGGTAGCGTTTCAACAGTGCCCTTTGCCTTGAATTTGCGAATGATGCTTCCTATGGTCTCTCTTGGTATGTTTAACATCTTTGCAATCTTCTTATAGCCATTGCCCTTCCTGTGAAGAGTAATCACCTCTTCTCTTGTCTTCCTGGACCATTCTCTTGACTTCACCATGTTTGTAACCACACCAGTAAATGTCTAGAAGGAGCTGAGTATCACAGTCATTTTAAAGCTGCCTAATTGGTGCTTATTATGCTTTATTGCTGCTCCGTGACATCCACAGGTGTTTTCAATACCTGATTGAAAACACTTGAAGGAACCTCTCTTCTTCAGAGTGGTAGTCTTTAAGGGGTTGAATAATTGTGTCAATGAAGAATTCACAAAAGAAACATTTACTACTGTACAAAACCAATTGATGTCATTTTAGTTGCATATGGTTCTTTAAAAAGTCCTTCTAGGATTTCATTCTGAATACAATTACAAATGTACACTAAATTCCCTAAAACCCTTTACAGCATTGGGGTCTGAATAATTTTGAACACAACTGAATACGCATGATGTGAGCTGACCTGGGCAATATATATATATGCATGATGTGAGCTGGTCTGGGCAATATATTTATTAATGCATGATGAAAATTTGCAAAAGATAAGGCACGCAAAGTGAAATTTTGATGTGTCTGAAATTGAAACTTACGTGACAACAGTAATTTTTTTTCCGTTAATTTATATTTGTTCAATACAGTTAATTTTAATTTGTTTAATAGAGTTAATATAAAATGGTTTAATACAGTTTATTTATATTTATTTTACCTTTACTATTGGTGCGTTTCAAAATTTATTCTTAAATAAAATGAAATTTAGCAGTTTCATGTTGTGTCGTTTTTTGTTTTTTTGGGGGGGTGCAAGTAGCTGGTCTTGCCTAGGGTGCAAAATAGTCTAGCACCGGCCCTGACCGCATGGTCCACCCCTGCACTCTTCCACAATACCACAGAGGGGTTGCGGTATGATGGTACTTGCTGGCCTGGCACCAAAGGCACAATATTTGGGTGCACTGCCATTGACGCCTGTATCAGATTCATATCCTCAGAGGGGTTACTGTGTGACGGCACTGTTGCCGACGCTAAAGGCCCAATTTTAAAGCACCTATTGTTACTTTCATCCAAAGCCTGCATAAGTTTCCCAATAATTTAGCCAAAAAAATCACTAAACTTTTTCTGAGTGTCCGAAAATGTCTCCTCTTTTCATACAGACTGCCGCCCCAAGCAGTTGTTTATGGATAGATTAAAGGAAAATCATTTACCGTCATTTGAAATGTAATTTTTTGTTTTTTTTCATATTTCTATACATCCTAGAAAAACGCCACTTCACGGGCAGGTTATGGGGACCTCCTCGGCACGATATTTGAAGGAATTTTTCGTTTTTATTTTTAACCCTTATTTCATGGAAAACTCACTGTCCCTTTAAAAACGTTATTTTTTTACATTTTGTCCTTGTTTCCTGTCCCCCAGGGCACTACCGGACCCCCATACACCTTTTATGGCAAATATCTAGCATATATGCCCTCTTGGAGGGTACTTTAAAAATCGAACTTTCAGCCCCATTGACTTGTATTGAGTTCGAGTTCGAATTCGAACATTTGGAAAGTTCGAGTTCCAATCGCGAGCCGAACTCGGGGGTGTTCGGCTCATCCCTAATAGAGATGCTGATGGGGTTGTGTATAGAGATGCTGTTTGTGTATAGAGATGCTGATGGGGTTGTTTATAGAGATGCTGTGAGGATGTGTATAGAGATGCTGTGAGGTTGTGTATAGAGATGCTGAGTATAGAGATGCTCTTTGTGTATAGAGATGCTGATGGGGTTGTGTATAGAGATGCTGTGTATAGAGATGCTGATGGGGCTGTGCATAGAGATGCTGTGAGGTTGTGTATAGAGATGCTGTGAGGTTGTGTATAGAGATGCTGTGAGGCTGTGTATAGAGATGCTGATGGGGCTGTGTATAGAGTTGCTGTGAGGTTGTGTATAGAGATGCTGTGAGGTTGTGTATAGAGATGCTGTGAGGCTGTGTATAGAGATGCTGTGTATAGAGATGCTGTATGGCTGTGTATAGAGATGCCTTGCGGCGCCGAAGTGCGGCCTAGCTCCGGTGGGGGCTCCACCCCCGGGTCGCCCCTCACTGTCTGATGTCCTCACGCATAGCGTGATGATGTCAGAGAGCCGGGGAACCCCTAGCTGCCTTGAATCCCCTTGTGGAGATAAGGGGTTCATTTGATAACTCCAGAGCCGTGGCAGCTAGGGGGTCATGAAGGATGTCAATTGAAAGGCCTGAGCATGGTCTTTCAATTGATACTCAACATGACCAGGTATAAAGTTAAAAAAAATTATAAAATCATGTATTTTTTTTTTTTATTATTATTAATGCAGCAATATTGTTCACATTTCAATTATGATGTGAACAATGATGCTGCACCAATGATTTTTTCTATGGGGTGAGTTTGCTAAAAATCACGTAATTCCCCCCACAAAGTGTAACAAGTCCCCATTTCTAATTTTTGTACAAGTGCACACCATAGAATACATAACCGCAAACGCTCATGTGCTAAAATGTGAAAAAAAACACTTTACACACTGCAGATGATTAAAAATTCAATTTTTATTGCATTTTTTGTCATAATATACAGGCAGGACATGACGTATACATTTAGAAATTATATATTATGAATCTGCGGAGTCTGACGGAAAAAACAATATCTAATATGTCTGGGTCATTTAATAAAATGAGGCTTCAAATCGCGTTTAAACATGATGAGCGAAAGCGGTAAAAATGAGCTGAGCACACAGCAGTGAAATGCTTAAGGGGTTAAACAGCATATCAGAGGGACATTTTGTAGAGAAATGAACACTTCTCAGAAGCACAGGTGTTGTTTGATAAATGTTTAGGCGACACCCTCAGTCTACAGACAATGTATCAAATTCATTAGACCAGACTAATTAAAAGCACAACACTAATTAAAAGCACACCTGTAGTTTAAGCCGTTTGAGAACACAGGTCATTTAGAGGTGAGAATCTTTGCACCTAAACATTAGTTTTTAATTCAATATCTAATAAACCGTTACTTATAATATTCTGCAGTAAAGAGTCTCTTTATTTCTAGATTTTTTAGTATTTTTTAAGCATTTTTTATACTTTTTTCAATTTAATTTTTTTCGAACTCGAACCAAACACGCCAAAAAGTTCGAAGTTCACGAACTTGCAAATGGCCAGAGTTCGAATCGAACTCCGAACTGATCGAACCGAACAGCTCATCCCTACTGCTGACTGCCTTTCCAATGACTCAATAACATTGTCTTCCACGTGCTGGTACAGTGCTGGAATGGCCTTCCGTGAAAAGTAATAGCGTTTTGGAACCTGCCACTGTGGTACAGCACATTCAGCAAATTCACGGAAGGGAGCAGAGTCCACCAGTTGGACAGGCAGCAGCTGCAATGCGGGTAATTTTGCTAAGCTGGCATTTAGACACTGTGCTTGAGAATGCTTGGAACTATATTTTTTCTTATGCTGCAGCAGCTGGGGCAACGTAATCTGACTGCGTAAATCTTCAGCTGATGGGATGCTGTCACATTGTGAGGAAGGAGCTGGTACAACCATTACTGTAGCATTATCCCTGTCAGTGGAGGTTGTAGGCAATGACTTGGCAGGACATACAGTGGGGGTAGAGACAGATGAGGAGAAAGAGGACCTACGCAAAGTTTTGCACCAACAGGATGTGTGGCAGGAGGTCATATGTCGCCTCAAGCACGAGGTACCCAAGCGTCCGGTGTCTTTCCCACGCTTGACCCTGATCTGACATAGATTACAAATAGCAACGGTGGGGTCTGCTGCACATTTCTTAAAGAACTCCCAGACAGCAGAGTTCCTGGATGTGTGCTTTGAGACAACAGCGCTCTGCACCTGAGCAGCTCTGACATCTGATGCCTTGGACTGGTGGCTAGTGCTACGGTTGGTCATAGAGGATGTTGTGCCTCGTGTTTGTTGTACCTCCTCCTCACTTGACTTCTCTGTTTGATCAGGCACCCAGGTGGAGTCAGTGACCTCATCATCATTGTCATCACCCCTATCTCCTCGTCACTGGAGCCAACTTGGCAGTATGCTGCAGCTGCTGGTGCAACATGAGTGACAGTTATTTGTGTGTCACTGGCACCCCCTTCCTCTAGGTTGATTATACTCCCTTCCTCAACCTCAGAGATTGAATCAGAGCACTGGAGTTGCTGCGCATCCTCAAGCAGCATGTCACTGTCATTGTAGTCAAACAATTCAGCTGACTCCTCTGTGTGTGATAGTGAGGCTACGGCAGGAGTAGATGTGGATATGGAGGCTGCAATAGATGTTTTGGCAGCTGAGGTGAACTGTAAACCACTACAAGCCTGGCTGGCAGAGGACCCGGAGGAGGAGGATGGCCTGGTTAGCCAATCCACCAAATCCTCTATATGCTGCTGCTGCTTAAGACGGCCAGCACCAGTTAGAAAGGACAAGTGTGCCCCTGCAGAGGATGCACCACATCCACCATGAAAAGAGGTACAGCCTCCCGACACAGAGGCTGCTTGCCCTCTTATCTGTGTCGGGAGCGTCTGCCTGTCCTTTTTGGTCTTTCTGACATGGTGAGTGATATATAGATTAAATATATACAGAACACTGATTTAACTCTGGTATAAAGATTAAAGATTTCCAGAAATCTGGTATAACTCAGTGAGACACCCTGATAGCTGGCAGCCAGTGACAAAACACAGATTACAATTCCCAAAAACCTCCTATAAATCAGTGAGACCCCCTGATAGGACCCCCTGATAGGTGGCAACAGTGACAAGACACAGATTACAATTCACAGAAATGTGCTAGAAGTATGTGGGACCCCCTGATAGCTGGCAGTGACAAGACACAGATTACAATTCCCAGAAACCTCCTATAAATTAGTGAGACCCCCTGATGGGTGGCAGTGACAAGACACAGATTACCTCAATTCCCAAATATTTTGCAGAAATTACTGACCCCAAAAAAATTGCTGGTGGCAGTGACAAGTTACAGGTTACCTCAATTCCCAAATATTTTGTAGAAATTACTGACCACCAAAATAGTTGCTGGTGGCAGTGACAAGATACAGATTACCTCAATTACAAAATATTTTGTAGAAATTACTGACCCCCCAAAATTCTGGGTGGCAGTGACAAGACACCGATTACCTCAGATTACCACAATTCCCAAATAATTTGCATAAATTACTTACCCCCCAAAATAGTTGCTTGTGGCAGTGACAAGATACAGGTTACCTCAATTCCCAAATATTTTGTAGAAATTACTGACCCCCAAAATACTGCGTGGCACTGGCAGTGACAAGACACAGATCACCTCAATTCACAAATATTTTGTAGAAATTACTGACCCCCAAAATACTGCATGGCAGTGACAAGACACAGATCACCTCAATTCACAAATATTTTGTAGAAATTACTGACCCCCAAAATACTGCGTGGCAGTGACTGTAACGTTTGGGGGCTTCCAGCCTTTCCTGTGTGCTTGAGGGCAGCATGTCTGATGCTGCTCGCTGACCAACGCCCGGTTTAAATGGAGAAAGGCAGGGAGGTGGCTGCATGAGGAGAGGCTTGAGTGGGGGGGCGCGGTCTGGTGAAGGTCTTTAAAAACCCTCAGTTACTTCTCAGCAGTGCCAGATCGTGGTTATCCATACCTGAGCTCCTTGTACCTGAATTCTATTGTGATTTAACCTGTTATTGACCTCTTCTTGTTTTCTGACTATTCTGCCTTCCGTTGCCCTAGACTATTTTCTTGTACTATGCTACTGCACTGATATCGACCCGGCTATTCCATTTGACTATTCTATACTCTGTATTCCTGATTCTGGCTCGTCTGACTACCCCCTGTGTTGCTAACCTGGTTTTGTATTACATCATTGTCTTTTGCTTAACCTTTTTCTGTCTAGCTAGTATACCTGGCCAATTCTAAGGACCAGACAGTTAGGGATTCTTCTACGGCTACTCTGTTGGTAGCTTTTGGACTCTGTGGAGTGTTGGGCGTTAAGTACTGCGTGGTGGGATCCGGGAACCGTGACAGTGACAAGACACAGATCACCTCAATTCACAAATATTTTGTAGATATGACTGACTCCCAAAATACTGCGTGGCACTGGCAGTGACTAGACACATATTACCTCAATTCCCAAATATTTTGTAGAAATTACTGACCCCAAAATACTGCGTGGCAGTGACAAGACATAGATCACCTCAATTCCCAAATATTTTGGAGCAATTACTGACCCACAAAATACTGAGTGTCAGTGAGAACGCACAGATTAGAACAATTCCCAAATATTTTGTAGCAATTACTGACCCCCAAAATACTGCGTGGCACTGGCAGTGACAAGACACACATTACCTCAATTACCAAATATTTTGTAGCAATTACTGACCCACAAAATACTGAGTGTCAGTGAGAACACACAGATTAGAACAATTCCCAGATATTTTTGTAGAAATGAGACCCCCCAGAGACCCCCCCCCCCAGTAGCTGGTGGCAGACTGGCAGTGAGAACACACTCTAATTCAACAACAATCTCCTCTCAAACACGTGCTGAAGCGCTGTGTGAAACCTTATATAGTGTGCTGCGGGACTTAGCTGGGGGCTGGGCCCTGGGTCTGTTCTGGGCCCTAGGTCTGTTCTTGGGTCTGGTCTGGTCTTGTCCATGGGTCCCTTCTGGGCCCTGGGTCTGGTCTCCTGGTCTGGGCCCTGGGTCTGGCCTGGGCCCTGGGTCTGGTCTGGTCCCTGGGTCTCGGGGCTGGGCCCTGGGTCTGGTCCCTGGGTCAGGTCTGGTCTGGTCTGGTCTGGGGGCTGGGCCCTGGGTCTTGTCTGGGGGCTGGGCCCTGGGGTCTTGGCTGGACCCCCAAGGCTGGTGTAACAGCACCATACTCACCGCTCCACTGTCTTGTCTCAACGTCTTCTTCCAACTGCACCCGTCTCTGTGTGTGATGTGTGCGTCACACGCATCGCACACGTGACTGGAGGGCGGCGCCAAAGCTGCGTGCTTGACACTTTCATTTGTATCAACATGTTAAAAACAATGGGGGGGAAATTAAACATGACCACAATATTGTGTCTTATACACATAACACACATAAAATAAAATAAATTGAAATCACCACATAAAAGTGACGATTCAAATCCTGCCTGTAGAATGAATAATTCATTAATGATAAGCCCTAAATATTCGTAATGATTCATTCAAATTGAGTTAAACTTAGTGGGCAAACATAGTAATTGATGCAGAAAATGAAAAGAAACATGAATGAGACATAGAGACCGCTGACCGTACTTCAAAACAAGCTGTAAACTCATTACTTTACATTGTAGCAAAGTGTCATTTCTTCAGTGGTGTCACATGAAAAGATATAATAAAATACAAAATACATTTACAAAATGTGAGGGTGTACTCATTTCTGTGGGATATTGTATATATATATATTCTGCAATACTTGGGCTATTGTATAAAACCTGTTGTTGTTTTCCTTCTAGATCACATCTGGTTCAACCAGCTCCCTTCTCAATGACAGAGACGTTTTCCCACATTTATTCCGGATGGTTCCAGATAATCATGTAATATATGTAGCTGTCGTAAAACTGCTGAAATATTTTGACTGGAATTGGGTTGGAATCATCACATCAGATAATGAAAGTGGAGAGAGGGATGTCCAGGAGCTGAGCCGTGTGATCACCGGTCACGGGATCGGCATCGAGTATATTCTAAAAATATCAGAAGAACCGGAAAGTTATGAGAAGGATTTGGCCGTTATCTCGAGAGCGACCTCTCAGGTTCTCATAACGACTGGGACCTGCTCTTATCGTTGTATGTTTTTTTTTGAAAACTCAGTAAAAACCTTAGAAAATATCACAATTATCGAGGCAGCATCATGGACAATAGCGACATCTAAATCTATAGCCATGGCCACACCATTTAATGGCAGTTTCCGTTTCGTATCAGAGTCATATGTAATTCCTAGAATTAATGAGATTTTTAATGATATTAATGTAACTAACCGAATAAATGACCCATTCCTTGAGGATATTTGGTTTTTCAGATTTAAATGTTTTATAGAAAGACGTGGAAGGTTTCAGGAGTTTAAGCATTTGTTTGGTACGATTTCACAAGCTTGCACTGGAAATGAAACAATGAAAGACATCGCTGTTTTGAATGAGTATGACAACATCAGATATTACTATGAAGTCTATATCATGGCCCACGCATTGCATGATATGCATTTAGATATGAAAGACTCTAAATCTGATTCAAAGGCATCTACATATGGAAACAAGGTATTGATTTACATGTATTCAAACATAAAAATATGAGCATGTAATTGTAATGGCACTACTCTGCAAGATTTATAAAAAGCTAAGGGCCCCATAGGTGGGCGCACGGGGTATGCCGGGTGTGCATGGGTACCCCCTAATTCCGGCCCGCAGCACACTCTGGGTGCCATCTGGCCGAATCCCATGGTTAACCGCCGGGACCCTTTATACCCACAGGCTTGGCGGCAGCCTCTGCTTCCCTGGTGGTCCAGGTGGTTGTGGGGTGCTGCACTGTCTCAGTTAGCGCAGACAGTCAGGTGACAGGTCATCAGCGATCACCGGCACTCGTGTCAGTTAGTGTGGGACGTGCTCTGCGGGTGTAAAGGGTCCCAGTGGCTATCCATGGGATGCTGCCAGCCTGGTTCCCCCTCCTCAACCCCCCTTCTGTGCCACTGGACCACTAGTGATTCATATTCAACCCCCTCCATGCAAAAAAAGGAAGGAAAGCAGGAGAGGGGGCAACTTTTATATATTAAAATATTTTAATAATCAGTATATTTAAAATATTTATCCACACATTTCTGTTGGTTTTATTGCTGTGGATTCTGTGATACATTCATATGCTGCACATTAGGGGGTTTTATTGCTGTAGATTCTGTGATCCGCTCATACACACTGCACATTGCTGTGAGTTTTATTGCTGTGGAGCTTTGTGATATTTTTTTTTTCTTTTTTGAGTAAGGATCTTACCAGGAAGGATACATTGAGATTTCTCTCGTTTTCAAGTATGTCCTGGGTGGCGAGTATGTACCGTTAGGTGTCTTGCCAAGGATACTTACTGGAGAGGTTGCTCGCTGGGATTGAACCCATGACTCCACAGGCTCTCTCCATGCAAAGCAGTGACAATACCTCTACTCCACCCAGCCAGCTCATACACACCTCACACTGATGAGAATTTTATTGCTTTGTGTTCTGTGATACACTCATACACGCCGCACATTACTGTGGGTTTTATTGCTGTGGAGCTCTGATACTCTCATACACACCGCACATTACTGTGGGTATTTGTCACAACCGCTCTCCTGTTGACATTTAATAGCCGTAGTGGGGATCCTTTAGGACAGGCTTCCTAGTACTAGGACACAAAACGGTAGGGACCGTTTGAACCTAAGAAACCTCCCAAGCAGGGAGAACAGACAAGAACTATTATAAAGTACTGCCCAGCATCAAGTGATTTTGAGATCAAATGAAATACTGGGCAAAACCAGGTCACCTAAAGAAGCACATGTAAATATAAATGTAGAACGAGTACACAATATTAAGTAGAAATACTAACACTTGGAACACAGCACATACACACATAGAGGGCTTTAGAATAAAGAATCGTCTGTAAGGATATCCAGGTCGGCAACTAGCAGGGTTCTCAGACAGTCCGGGTCAAACACAATAAATCTCACAAAATACAATCAATAACACCAAGCGATGCGGGGAGAAGAACTCCACGTCAGCGCGCCAGTATAGTGGCCCGCTATCCTTTTAAAGACCAGGGACTGTAACCAGAGCAGCCCCACCTAGAATCTAATGCTTCATCAAGTCGTTCTCTGACCTATTTAAACCGGTGCACTCTCTGCTCGTGTCTGCCAAATTGCTTTTGCTCGCAATTCTATCTTTGTCAATAGCTCCTGATGACGCCCTATGGGTGAAACGCGTAGAGCTACACAAGTTAATATATATTATTCAAGATGAGCTGTGCTGTTCTAGCATTCTATATGCTATTTTAATACAATTTCCACCCCCCCAAGTCTTGCCTTGAAATTGAGGTTGGTAATGCAGGGGCAGTCTGAGAAGGTGGCACATAGTAATTACTTACAGAGAACAGCAATGTTGAGTATGTTTCCTACTTTTTCTATCTCTGCTATGAACCCACAAAGGCTCACACTTCACTAACATTATCTTTTTTGTTAGTTAACTAGTTAAGCTGATTCTCTATGATGCTATAAACAGCCACCTCTCGTTGTGGACAAGTCTAGCCCTCCCAAGTATTTTCCAATTACCTGCCAAAAATTCTACAAAAGTAGGCAGGCATTAAATGGTTTCTTCACTTTCCTATACCTGCTGAACCCTTAAAGGCTCGCTCTCTTTATTTATTTTGCTTTTTTTATAACCTGCAATATAGGAATTGTACTTAGAACCCTTGGAAAAATGGGCTTTCACTTGAAATCCTCTACACCATTACACATACCACCTGCTAACAGGGGATCAGGGACATATAGAAACAAGAGACTCTTCAATACAATAGGTTTCTCTAAAGTGAATGCACCAATAAATACAGGTCCGTCATTATCCCCGTGTCTTTAGGCAATTCTGAAATATGTGTTTGTTTTTACTACCTAGCAAGCTCACCCAGAGCTTGAGTTTTATTGCTTCTTGTTCTGAGGTCTTTTGGTGGTCCAGAATACAAACGTCTATCTGGCTTAATATCAAGTTATGTTTTAACACTGTATTAGCTACCATTGACTTAGTTAAGAATAAAGACATATAGTTATTGACTTAGTTAAGAATAAAGACATATTTCTTTTCTCCCCCTCACCAGTTTTGCCTTGAAATAGAGGTTGTTAATGCAGGGGCAGCTCAAGAAGGTGGCAAATAGCTATTACTTATAGAGAACAGCAATGTTGAGTATGCTTCTTATCTTTTCCACCTATATGCTGTGAACCCACCTAGGCTCACATTTCTAAAACTCAACTTGTTTTGTCAGTGAACCAGTATAGCTGATTCTCTATGAAGCCATAAATAGCCACCTCCCAAAGTATTTTTTGAATTACCTGCCAGTAATCTTTCCAAAGGAGGCAGGCAATAAATGGTTTCTACACTTTCCTATACCTGGTGAATCCTAGAAGGTTCACTTTTTCAATAACTAGAAACATAGGAAGTGTACATAGAACCCTTGGTTATAAAAAGAGCTTTCACTTGTAATCCCAAATACAGCATTATTTATACCATCTGCTAACAGGGGATCAGGGACATTAAGCAATAAGAGAACCTTTAATATAATGAGGTTCTCTTAAATGAATGCACTAATAAATACAGGTCCGCTAGTATCTCCGTATATTTAGGCAATCCTGACAAACGTGTTTTCCACTACTTTGCAAGCTCACACAGAGCTTGATCTTTACTGTTTCTTGTCCTTTGAGGCCCGTTAGTGGTCCAGAAAATAAACGTCTATCTAGCTTAATAAAAGTTATGTTTTAACATTGTATCCTCTACCATTTGCTTCTATATAATTCTGGGTTACCCTCGCATTTTTTGAGTGATACCTAGTGATATTTAGTAGTTTAATTGACTGCCACTTGATTTCTTTGTTAATATCACAGGCAAGTGTCACACCTGTATTTATATTCAACCCCATCCCTGCAAGAAAAAAAGAAAAGAAGGAAAGCAGGAGAGGGGGCAACTTTTATATATTAAAATATTTTAATAATCTGTATATTTAAAATATTTATACACGCATTACTGTGGGTTTTATTGCTGTGGATTCTGTGATATGCTCATACACACCGCACATTACTGTGGGTTTTATTGCTGTGGATTCTGTGATACATTCATATGCCGCACATTACTGTGGGTGTTATTGCTGTGGAGCTCTGTGATTAGTTCATACACACCTCACATTACTGTGGGTTTTATTGCTGTAGATTCTGTGATCCGCTCATACACACCGCACACTGATGAGAATTTTATTGCTTTGTGTTCTGTGATACACTCATACACGCCGCACATTACTGTAGGTTTTATTGCTGTGGAGCTCAGATACTCTCATACACACCGCAAATTACTGTGGGTTTTTGTCACAACCGCTCTCCTGTTGACATTTAAAAGCCGTAGTGGGGATCCTTTAGGACAGACTTCCTAGTACTAGGACACAAAACGGTAGGGACCGTTTGAACCTAAAAAAAACTCCAAAGCAGGGAGAACAGACAAGACCTATTATAAAGAACTGCCCAGCATCAAGTGATTTTGAGATCAAATGAAATACTGGGCAAAACCAGGTTAACTAAAGAAGCACAGGTAAATATAAATGCAGAACGAGCACACAATATCAAGTAGAAATACTAACACTTGGAACACAGCACATACACACATAGAGGGCTTTAGAATAAAGAATCGTCTGTAAGGATATCCAGGTCGGCAACTAGCAGGGTTCTCAGACAGTCCGGGTCAAACACAATAAATCTCACAAAATACAATCAATAACACCAAGCGATGCGGGAAGAAGAACTCCACGTCAGCGCGCCGGTATAGTGGCGCGCTATCCTTTTAAAGACCAGCGGGGATGCATCACCGGAACGCACCCGCCTCCCTCCCTGCACTGATACGGTTCCCCTTGGCCTGTTTGCAATGCCACCAGGCTCCACACTGGATGGCAACAGTTGCCGAGGACGCTTCAGGTGGGTGCGCGTCATCAGAACTCACACCACCTCCTCCCTATGACGCAACTCCCTTCTCAGATGGTCCGCGATACGTCCGGTGGTCCAGACCCCCCCGAATGGCATTGAGGATGTGACAGTTTTATTGCTATGGAGCTCTGTGATATGCTCATACACACTGCACATTGTTGAGAGTTTTATTGCTGAGGATTCTGTGACAAGCTTATACGCCGCACATTACTGTGGGTTTTATTGCTGTGGATTCTGTGATATGCTCATACACACCGCACATTACTGTGATTTTTATTACTGTGGATTCTGTGATACGTTCATATGCCGCACATTACTGTGGGTTTTATTGCTGTGGAGCTCTGTGATATGTTCATACACACCTCACATTACTGTGGGTTTTATTGCTGTAGATTCTGTGATCCCCTCATACACACTGCACATTGCTGTAAGTTTTATTGCTGTGGAGCTCTGTGATATGCTCATACACACCGCACACTGATGAGAATTTTATTGCTTTGTGTTCTGTGATACACTCATACACGCCGCACATTACTGTGGGTTTTTGTCACAACCGCTCTCCTGTTGACATTTAAAAGCCGTAGTGGGGATCCTTTAGGACATACTTCCTAGTACTAGGACACAAAACGGTAAGGACCGTTTGAACCTAAGAAACCTCCCAAGCAGGGAGAACAGACAAGACCCATTATAAAGAACTGCCCAGCATCAAGTGATTTTGAGATCAAATGAAATACTGGGCAAAACCAGGTTAACTAAAGAAGCACATGTAAATATAAATGTTGAACGAGCACACAATATCAAGTAGAAATACTAACACTTGGAACACAGCACATACACACATAGAGGGCTTTAGAATAAAGAATCGTCTGTAAGGATATCCAGGTCGGCAACTAGCAGGGTTCTCAGACAGTCCGGGTCAAACACAATAAATCTCACAAAATACAATCAATAACACCAAGCGATGCGGGAAGAAGAATTCCACGTCAGCGCGCCGGTATAGTGGCGCGCTATCCTTTTAAAGACCGGCGGGGATGCATCACCGGAACACACCCCGCCTCCCTCCCTGCACTGATACGGTTCCCCTTGGCCTGTTCGCAAATGCCACCAGGCTCCACACTGGATGGCAACAGTTGCCGAGGACGCGTCAGGCGGGTGCGCATCATCAGAATGCACACCGCCTCCTCCCTATGACGAAATCCCTTATCAGATGGCCCGTGATACCGCCGGGGGTCCGGACCCCCCCCGAATGGCATCGAGGATGTGACAGTTTTATTGCTTTGGAGCTTTGTGATATGCTCGTACACACTGCACATTGTTGAGAGTTTTATTGCTGTGGATTCTTTGATAAGCTTAAACGCCGCACATTACTGTGGGTTTTATTGCTGTGGAGCTCTGTGATATGCTCATACATGTCAAGTTTTTTTTTGGAGGGTGGGCAGCATTTCATCCATTGCTCCAGGCAGCACATTGGCTTGGGCCGGCCTTGCCCATATATTTTTTCCCCTGTGTGTTAGGTCAACCCCTGATTCACCATTGCAAACCCAGCTACCTAAAGGACTGCTAACCTCACTTGGGTAAAAGGTTTCTTAGTTTTACGAATAGGCCTAATCCGGAACTTAACCAGGGGTGGACTGACCCGTCGGGCACTAGGGCACTGCCCGAGGGTCCGCGGGTTGGTAGGGGCCCGGTTCTTACACCCACAGTGGTGCGGCTATATTCCCCTCTGCTCCAGTTACCGGAGCTATAATCATCACAGGGCTCGCAACACTCTCCCAAACTGCCGCTGCAGTGTGCCTGTGTCACTCCCACATACTTACCATGAGCATGGTACTCTGCAATAGCCCCACCCCTCATGTGATTGTGCACGCCATGCATAGCACACAGCGGCAGAGGAGGACAAATGTGCAATCCAGGGGAGCCAGCCAGCCTGATGCTGTGGTCATATACTTAGAGTTACATAGTTACATAGTTACATAGTTACATAGTTATATAGGCTGAAAAAAGACATGCGTCCATCGGGTTCAGCCTCTCCCACATAACCTACTGCTGTTGATCCAAAAGAATGCAAAAAACCCAGTCTGAATGCTTGCCAATATGCAACATACTGGGAAAAAATTCCTTCTTGACCCCAGAATGGCAGTCAGATTTCTCCTTGGATCAAGAAGCTTTTACCCACATATTAAATATTATAACCCTTAATATTCTGTGTCTGCAGGAAGTCATCCAGTCGTTTTTTAAAAGTCTGTACAGACTCTGACCCAACCACCTCAACAGGCAGAGAATTCCACAGCTTTATTGTTCTCACTGTAAAATAACCCTTCCTATGCTTTAAGCTAAATTTTCTTTCTTCCAGTCTAAATGGATGACCCCTTGTCCTATGTATAGTCCTGTTAATGAATAGGTTATCAGACAATGGTTGATAATGGCCCCGTATATATTTATATAAGGTTATCAGATCCCCTCTAAGGCGCCTTTTCTCTAAACTAAACAGGTTTAAGCTTGTTAGTCTTTCCTCATAACTTAACCCTTCCATCCCCCTTATTAATTTAGTTGCCCGTCTCTGCACTTTTTCTAGCGATATAATATCTTTTTTTAAGACAGGTGCCCAAAATTGCACGGCATATTCAAGGTGCGGCCTGACCATTGATTTATACAGAGGCAAAATTATGTTTTCATCCCGTGAGTGAACTCCCCTTTTAATTCATGCCAGTACTTTGCTGGCCTTGGCGGCTGCTGTTTGACATTGCACATTGTTACTTAGTTTGAAGTCTATGATTATTCCCAAATCCTTCTCCTGCTTGGATTTCCCTAACTCCGTACCATTTAGGGTATACATTGCTTGTGTGTTCTTCACTCCAAAGTGCATAACTTTACATTTATCTAGATTAAATTTCATCTGCCATTTAAGTGCCCAGTCCCCCAATCTATCTAAATCCCTCTGCAGCGAAGTAACATCCTGCTCACATTGTATTACTTTTCCTAGCTTTGTGTCATCTGCAAACACTGATACATGACTTTCAATGCCTATCTCAAGGTCATTTATAAATAAATTGAATAGTATTGGTCCTATAACAGACCCCTGAGGGACACCACTTACCACTGGTGTCCATCTTGAAAATGTACCATTTATGACCACTCTCTGTACCCTATCTTTTAGCCAGTTTTCTATCCACGAACAAGTATTTTCATCTAGACCATTTTTTCTTAATTTAAATAGTAACCTTTTGTGTGGAACTGTGTCGAAAGCTTTGGCAAAATCTAAGTAAATCACATCCACTGCGACCCCCTGATCTATACTTCTACTTACTTCCTCATAGAACGTAATTAGGTTAGTCTGACATGATCTGTGTTTCATGAAACCATGCTGATTTTTGCCAATTACATTATACCTCCCAATAAATTCCTGAATACTATCCCTTAGTAACCCCTCAAATACTTTCCCAGCCACAGATGTTAAGCTCACAGGTCTATAATTCCCAGGCACAAATTTTAAACCTTTCTTAAATATAGGGACCACGTCAGCTTTTCTCCAATCCTCTGGTACTATTCCTGAAAGAAAAGAATCTTGAAAGATTAAGAACAAAGGTTTACATATTTCAACACATAGCTCTCTTAGTACTCGCGGGTGAATTCCATCTGGCCCTGGGGCTTTATTAACATTCACATTGTTTAATTTGTGTAAAACCTTGTCCTGAGTCAACCAGTCACTTTGTATTAGTAAGTTTTTATTAATGAATTTCATGTCTCCTGTTATAGGTTTCTCTTTGATAAATACTGAAGAAAAATAATCATTTAAAATTTCTGCCTTATCCTGATCTTCAGTTAACAATAACCCTGACTCAGATTTTAGTGAACCTACATTTTCACTCTTAGGTTTTTTGGAATTTATGTACCTAAAGAATCTTTTAGGGTTGGTCTTGCTCTCTTTGGCTATTTCTTTTTCATTTTCTAGTTTAGCCCATCTAATCGCATTTTTACATGCTTTATTGGCTGCCCTATATGCTTTATAGGATGCCTCAGATTTATCAAATTTAAAAGCTTTAAATGCCTTCTTTTTATTTTTCAATTCCTTAGTTACCTTAGAAGTAAAATGGTGAGCTGGGGGTGATGAATTGGTATGCTGGGGAGGGGGCGCATGTTATATCTATAGAGGAAGATGTAGGTGCTCCCCATTGTGAGAAGTTCTCAGTTGTCAGTGTCTGTAGGTGCCATCTGGGCAGTTATATGGGGTTAAATGCATTAAACAGAGGTCCTGGGCACATCGGAAGATGACATCCAGAAGCATGAGTTTCCAGGGCTCTGACACTGTGCTGGGCATGGGGCTGTACACATAATAGTCTGTGAAAGCAGCCACAGCAGTGATCAGGGCAAACGCCACCTTCATCTTGAACTCTTCTTGTCCTGAGCAGAGAAACAGCCAAAACTTGGGCAAGGTTGTTGCTTTAATTGATCAGCACCAGGACGTCTGACTCCTGCCCAATGGGATGTAAGCAAGGAGGTCTGGCTTCCACACTGGAGACATGTCTACCTATTGCAGGGGTCAGCAACCTTGGCTCCCTGATGTTTTGGAGACTACATTTCCCATGTGGCTCAGTCAGCCTAATGGGTTAGTGAGCCACATGGGAAATGTAGTTCCCAAAACATCAGGCAGCCAAGGTTGCTGACCCCTGACCTATAGCAAAATCTTGCACTGCAACAATGCAAACGGCAGGAAGGGTTAGCAACACCTAGCGGCCAGCCGCCCACCTGCACCTCACAGGCTACACACCAAAACAATGGCTGCTGTTCTGAGGGATGAGATTACATATGATCGAAAATGATAACAATGGAGGATGAAGTTAAAAACGCCAAAAACTGTGACATGTCCCTAAATGCTACCACACTTATCAACAGCACAATATGGTAATGGTCCAAAGTCCAACCATATTTACAGTGTCGTCTTTAATATTGGCTGGGCAGTGGACAAATAATATTTCTCCCCCTCCATGCAATTTCGCTCTCCACTCCAGCATCCAACCCCCCAAAAAAACACACATACGTTTGTCTCAAAAAGATTAATAATGGAAACCTAAATAATTGGCTAAGAAACTAGACCCTAGCTTGATCTGTACCAGAACATGATTGACAACCATAGCCTCTTTAAGTGTCTAAATAAAGTTCAGTAATAAAGTGCAAATTAACATTATTATGTTTCAAGTATAAAAGAAATAGCTATACTGCCTAGTAATAACTAGGGATGAGCCGAACACCCCCCGAGTTCGGTTCGGATCCGAACCCGAATTTTCCAAATGTTCGAATCCGAACCCGAACTCGAACTCAATTTAAGTCAATGGGGCTGAAAATTCGGTTTTTAGAGTGCCCTCCAAGAGGGCATATATGCTAGATATTTGCCATAAAAGGTGCATTGGGGTCCGGGTAGTGCCCTGGGGGACAGGAAACAAGGACAAAAAGTAAAAAAAAAACGTTTTTAAAGGGACAGTGAGTTTTCCATGAAATAAGGGTTAAAAATATAAACGAAAAATTCCTTCAAATATCGTGCCTAGGCGGTCCCCATAACCTGCCCGTGAAGTGGTGGATTTCTAGGATGTATAGAAACACTTAAAAACCAAAAAATTATGTTTCAAATGACGGTAAATGCTTTTACTTTAATCTATCCATAAACAACTGCTTCGGGCGGCAGTCTGTATGAAAAGAGGAAAACATTTTCGGACACGCAGAAAAAGTTTAGTGATTTTTTTTTGCTAAATTATTGTGAAACTTATGCAGGCTTTGGATGAAAGTAACAATAGGTGCTTTAAGGCTGGGGTCAGACTAGCGCACTTTTAATGTGCGTTTAGGCGCACTTAATCACGGCCACACTAGAAGCAAATGACACGCAATGACGGCCAATATACGAAGTACGGCCGCATGAAAGTCCGGCCGCGCAACGCAAGTGGAAAATTAACGCATTTTTTCGAGAACGCTGAACCGCTAGTACTGACGTACCGAGTGCGCTGCGTCCGCATAGCGGCGTGTGTGCGTGATTAGGAGACGTCAGACGCTGCTCATGTCCGGCCAACATAACATCCAGACACCCAAAGTTTCCTGGTTTGGATCCGTAAAAAATCATACATCGTATGACTGTTTAAGCGCTTTCCGGGAAAAAAACACCTCAATGTGTTCGGACGCACTTTTTGACGTTCGCTGCGAAAAATGCGCTCGTTTGACCCTAGCCTAAAATTGGGCCTTTAGCGTCAGCAACAGTGCCGTCACACAGTCTCACCCCTCTGAGGATATGAATCTAAAACAGGCATCAGTAGCAGTGCAGCCAAATATTGTGCCTATGGTGCCAGGCCAGCAAGTGCCATCATACAGTAACCCCTCTGTGGTATTGTGGAAGAGTGCAGGGGTGGACCATGTGGTCAGGGCCGGTGCTAGACAATTTTGCGCCCTAGGCAAGACCAACTACTTGCACCCCCCCAAAAAAAAAACACACAACATGAAACTGCTAAATTTCTTTTTACTTAAGAATAAAGTTTGAAAAGCACCAATAGTAAAGGTAAAATAAATATAAATAAACTGTATTAAAACATTTTAAATAAACTCTATTAATCAAATTAAAATTAACTGTATTGAACAAATATAAATTAACGAAAAAAAAAATAAGAGTTGTCACGTAAGTTTCAATTTCAGACACATCAAAATTTCACTTTGCGTGCCCTATCCTTTGCAAATTTTCATCATGCGTATATATATATATTGCCCAGGTCAGATCACATCATGCGTATATATATTGCCCAGGCCTATCCCCTTTTGGAGATAGGGGGTTCATTTGAACCCCGATATCTCCAGGCATCTAGTGGGTCATGGAGGGTGTCAATCGAAAGGCCTGACCATGGCCTTTCGAATGATACCCACCATGACCAGGTATAAAGTAAAAAAAAGAAAAAGAAAATAAAAACATGTATTTTTTTGTGTGTTATTTTTATTAATGCAGCAATATTATTATTATTATTCTTTATTTATAAAGCGCCAGCATATTCCGCACAATATTGTTCACATCGCAATTATAATGTGAACGATGATGCACTCATGATTTTTTTCTATGGGGTGCGTTTGCTATAAATCACGTAATTCCCCCCACAAAATGTAACAAGTTCCCATTTCTAATTTTTGTACAAGTGCACCCCATAGAAAACATAACCGCAAACGCTCATGTGCTAAAATGTGAAAAAAACAACACTTTACACACTGCAGATGATTAAAAATTCAATTTTTATTGCAATTTTTTCATAATATACATTCAGGACAGGACGTATACATATAAAAATGATATATTATGAAACTGCGGAGTCTGCCGGAAAGAACGATATCTAACATGTCGGTCATTTAACAAAATGTGGCTTCAAAATCGCGTTTAAACATGATGAGCGAAAGCGGTAAAAATGAGCTGAGCACACAGCGGTGAAATACAGCATTTTAGAAGTTTTAGGAGGGAAATTAACACTTCTCAAATCTCAATCAGAAGCAGACACCACCCCACCCCCTCAGTATAGTCTACAATGTATCAAATTGATTAGACCAGACTAAAAACACCTGTTATGCCATTTGAAAAACACAAGTCATTTAAAGTTGAGAATCTTTGCACGTACACATTAGTATTTAATTCAATATCTAATAAACCGTTGCTTATAATATTCTGCAGTAAAGAGTCTCTTTATTTATAGATTTTTTTGTATTTTTTTAAGCATTTTCTATACTTTTTTCAAAAAAAAATTTATTTTGCGAACTCGAAGCGAACACACCCAAAAAGTTCGAAGTTCGCGAACTTTCGAACAACCAAAGTTCGGTTTGAACTCCGAACTGATCGAACCGAACAGCTCATCCCTAGTAATAACCCAAAAATTAATATTAATAAATAAAATACAGCAATTTAACAACACATAGCAATCAAATAAACAATATTTAAACATACAACATTTAGAATGAAAAATCAAACTTTAAAAATAAAGTGCATATGTTTACTGCTGCCATGATGCTAGTTTTCTTGCTTCCAGTGCTCAGCTTTCAGTACACGACTGCAATCACTACAGGAGGCACAGTCTCATTGCAAGACTTGCAGCTTTCAGCGTCTCATGAGTAGAAGCAACGCAGATTCAAGTGCTTCTGACACCATGTTTTATGTGGATAATAATGACAGTGCAACCATTAGTGAACAGAAGTCATGTTCCTAGAAGAGAACACACAGCACAGGAAACGCATCACAGGAAACAAGTGCCATAGAGATAAATCATAAAGTTGCATATAAACAAAACATAACACTCATAAGTGTTTTCTTATTCTGGATCTGTCTCATTAAATAAATAGGCACAATGGTTTATTTCTTTTTGTTTCTTTCTATAATGTTTCCCCTTTATTAGCTCCATAACTATGTGAGGAGAGTGCGTTTCACAGCTCCTTCTGGAAAGAAAATTATCTTCAATGAGAAAGGAGACATCCCAGAAACGTATTTTATACAGAGCACGAATATTACTATAGTTGGAAACATATGCGGGACAAATTTTTACCGTGTGGGATCAATAAACTCTGACAATCCTGTAGATTCACAGTTATATATGGTTGACAAACGCATCCACTGGAAAACAGGCAAAGTAAGTGTTATTTTTATAAAGATTTTTTATTTATATTATTACATGTTGTTGCCTGCTTCACAGATTTTCCTGGAAATGGATTTCAGTCTGTATTGCCCAATCAGCAGAACACGAAGCCGATATGCGAAAAAGCAGATTATTAACTTTATTGACAGTTAGTATAGACAATATATATGTATATTACTCACAGAGGGTTATTCAAAGAGATCCGAATGGCTCCCGAAAGGGAACCGAACGCTGTAAATCAGCATTCGGTTACCTTTCCTGGCCATTCGGCTATCCAGAGAGCAGGCAATTCGCCAAATCCTGGCGAATTGCCTGCACATATGGTGCCTGATCGAGGGCAGTGAAATCCCCATGAAAAAGCACTGCTTCGGCTATTCAGAGAACACAAACCAGCAGTGAAAGGTTCCCGAATTGCCCTGCCATTCAGTAGTTTAATTCGGCAAGTTTATTCACAAGAATCTCATAGGCTTCAATGTTAAAAATATTCCCGTTTTAATTTAAATATCTAATATTTATTATAAATAAATCATTATAAAATTCTGCAGTGAAGAGTCTCTTTATTTACAGATTTTTTAGGATATTGTAAGCATTTTTCTGGATTTTTTTTTTTAAAAAAAAGAAAGTCAGATTTTTTTATTTTTTAACTTTACTTATTTTTTTGTAACAGCCCTTTTTATTATCATTCCCTGGACCTCATATGTAAATTTTAGGCATTTTCGCTCAGTAGTTTCTTTGCAAACAGTGTTTCACTTTTCAATCATTCATGCAAACTGTTTTGCCAATTTATTCACTGCCTCTTCTGCGGTGTCGGCTTTTTCTGGAGGCTTCGGTGCGTGTGATCGGCTCCTGCTCGGGTTTTTCCGGTGTCTTCGACAGGTTAATCCAGATGTTTTTTACGGGTTTTCGGCGTGCATTCGCTGGGTTTTCGCCAGGTTGTCGGCGGTTTTTGGCAGCTTTTTGGCAGCTTTTCCCTGCACTTCGACGGCCCTGTGGTGCTTGCTGAATACACCGCAGGGTGGCCGAAATGGGAAAGTCGATTTGCACCAAATTGAAGAGAACGAAAAGTAACCGAACGTGCAGTGACTTTTCGATTCTCTTTGAATAACCCTGATAGTATTAGGCAATATATATATATAACAAACCTCAAAGAAAACACCAATCACATAAGTAACATCAAAAACACCCTCTGTTCTATTGCTACAGAAATTCTACATATGGAAGTGAAATCATCACATATGTCAATCAAAGGAAAGAAAAAAGGTTTCCCTTGTGTGGCGCTACACATAAGACAGGACAATGTGAAATCAATCTTTAGTATTAACAGTAGATGCATAAACAAGCAACCTGTATATACAAATAATTTCTTATACACGCTATAGCTGAATGTCTGTGTTTTCAGTACAGTCTTATTAGTGGTCTGTGGCTGCCACCTAGTGTCCGTAGCGTGGAATATTGGTCAGAGAAAATTCCTCAACAGCCGGACACACAAAAGATCTTAGTCTTAGATTTGCTTGTTTTAAATCCATTCATTCATTTTATAATGGCAGGCTTGGTCCAGTGTAAGAGCTGTCATGCATTTGTTTTTAGATCCAAATTTTGGAGGTTTGGAGGGTGCCTGATATGTAGGCAGTTCTCTTTATTAGATGACAGAATAACAACACAGTGATTAAAAGACCTAGGTCCATAAGAAAGTGGGATAGACACGCTATATGTCCATAGACAATGAATCTTATCTTCAAGCGATGGGCTTCTTTATGATGCAGATGATGGAACGTGTACTGCAGGAGAAAACAGAGAGAAGGACCAAAATTGCACAGTACACCAACACCAGATGGAGACAAATTTCATTCGTGTTCAACTCACATTCTGGGGAGCCTACAGCCGGCTCTCAGGAATATAGCGAGCAGGGACTTATACCAGGTGCCCATATACCATTCGATCTGTTCCTCCAGTGTCGCCAAAAAATGGTACAGCAGCCTGGATCATCCTTTCAGTGTTTATTTCTCTGCTACCGCAGTTCTCTTTATTGCAGCAGGAAATTGCCTGTTTGAAGTCTGAGATTTGTAAATTATCTGTTAGACAAACTCAGGCTATGACTGTTACAAAGACACTGCCACAGAGGCCTCCTAGGAGCGGCAAATGGACTACTGTAGGATCTGGTAGACTTAGAGTTGAGGATAGAAGGCATGTCCCACAGTCTGTGGCTCTTCTTAATTCGTTTGAGGCACTTTCAGAGTGTAGTGGTAAGATGGAAGTAGGCTCAGACACCTAAGTTGAGGAACCACCATCCCCTATGTCTAAGGTATGCAAGACTGCAACCAAGGACAAAAAGGAAAAGGTGGGACTTGATAGAAGGCAATTGTTGCTGGGTGATTCTATCATAAGAGGTGTTGAGCTGGAGAGTAGTGTTTTGGTGAGATGTCTTCCTGGGGCTACTGCTCGTAGAGGCAGGAGACATATTCTCAATATCATCAAACAAGCAAAGCAGGAATGGGAAGTGGACGTTCTAGTCCATCTAGGGACAAACAGCTTCGCTAGCAATGAGGTTTCTGAGATTTTGGAAGATTTTTGTGTTCTTGGAGGTGAAATACAGCAGATTGCATCCACTGTGTCATTCTCTGAAGTTCTGCCTGTGCATAACATTCAGTATAGGCAGATGCGCACTAGAAGAATTTGTGGCTTCGGGAATGGTGTCTGGAGCAAGGATTTGACTTTGTGTCCCATGATAGCTCTAATTGGAGCAGAAAGGAACTGTATAAAATAGATGGTTTGCATCTTACTCATAGGGGAACATATGTTCTCAGTGAGAAGTTCAAAGGTTTCACAAAGGAATATTTAAACTAGGAGGGAGGGACAAAAGGGTAAAAAACAATCTGCCCGATTGTCCCCCAAAACAAAATCTGAGGGTGCAAGCAACATGCAGGATAAAAAATGTCAAGCTCAGCGTCGTGTCTATAAATGCTCGCAGTTTCGTCAATAAAATCAATGAACTGGAGGCAATGATGGCGGCTGAAAAAGTAAATTTAGTGGCGGTTACTGAGACATGGTTCAGTGAGAAAAATAACTGGGACATAACAATACCGGGGTACTCTTTATATAGAAAAGACAGAGAAGGTAGGAAATGAGGAGGAGTGGCCCTGTATGTGAAAAACAACATAAAAACGAATCAAATAAAAGTGAGCGAGGTGAACATAGAGTCAGTTTGGGTTACGATAACATTTGGTAATCATACAGTAGCTCGTGTACGTGTGATCTATAGACACCCTGGACAAGTAGAAGAGCTAGATAATCTGCTAGTGGAGGAAATAGCCAAAATGACAATGAAGGGGGAAGTTATTATTATGGAGGACTTTAATCTTCCTGATGTGAACTGGAAAACCAAAATAGCTGGGTGCACCAGGAGTACAAATATTCTAAACTCCCTACTGGGATTACCTCTAACACAAGTAGTTGAGGAGCCGACCCGTAAAGAGGCCATATTGGATTTAATACTCACAAATGGAGGTTTGGTATCAGACGTTGTTGTAGGTGAAAATTTGGGATCTAGTGATCACCAGTCAGTGTGGTTTAATATAAGAACAGGGATGGAGCTGCACCACACAAAAACAAAAGTTTTAGACTTAAAAAAAAACAGATTTTTCTAAAATGAGATTTTGTGTGAATGAGTCATTATCAGACTGGAGGAGTTTAAAGGGAGTCCAGGAGAAATGGGATTATTTGTTGTACCACTGTTGTACACTACAGAAGTGGCCAAAATAGTGAAGAACAAAAAGATAGCATTCAATAATTATAAACAAACTCAGAGTGAAGAAGATAGGCAAAGCTATAAGATTAGGCAGAAAGAGGCAAAACAATTTATAAGAGCTTCCAAAGCACACGCAGAAGAGAAAATAGCTCAGTCAGTAAAAAAGGGGGACAAAACATTTTTTAGATACATAAATGGGAAAAGAAAAGTAAAACAAGGATTAGTTAGATTAAAAACAAAGGAAGGAAGGTATGTAGAAAAGGATAAAAATCTCGCTGACTGCCTCAATGAATATTTTTGTTCAGTCTTTGCAGAAGAAAAGGAAGAAAATGGACCTCAGTTAGGAGGAAACACTAAAGAGACATTTACATTTGCGTTTACAGAGGAGGAGGTTCTACAGCAGCTGTCTAAAGTAAAGACAAATAAGTCAATGGGGCCTGATGGGATCCACACTAAGTTATTAAAAGAGCTCAGTGGTGTAATAGCAAAACCGTTAACAGATTTATTTAACCAATCCTTGTTAACGGGAGTCATCTCAGAAGACTGGAAATTAGCAAATGTTGTGCCCATTTACAAGATTTTTATTAGTTAATATTTTTATTAGTGATATTGCAGAAGGTATTAATGGTAGAGTATGTCTTTTTGCTGATGACACAAAGATTTGAAACAGGGTTGACGTTCCTGGAGGGATCAGCCAAATGACAAATGATTTAGGTAAACAAAAGAAATGGTCAGAGCTGTGGCAATTGAGTTTTAATGTGGGTAAATGCAAGATAATGCACCTGGGGAGTAAAAACCCAAGAGCTGAATATAGAATATTTGATACAGTCCTAACCCCAACATCTGAGGAAAGGGATTTAGGGGTTATTATTGCAGAGGATCTAAGGGTAAGTAGTCAATGTAATAGAGCAGCAGGAAATGCAAGCAGAATGCTTGGTTGTGTAGGGAGAGGTATTAGCAGTAGGAAAAGGGAAGTGCTCATGCCACGGTACAGTAGGCTTGTGCACCGATTTTTTTTTCCGTTCGATTCGGTTCGTTCGGATTTTGTAAATTTTCGTTTCGACTCGTTTCGGACAATTTTCGGTTCGGTTCGGTTCGTTTCGTTTTATTTTTCGCATCGACTTTTTTTCGTGATTTCAGAAATTTTTGTGTTTTTCGGAACGTCTGTTCTCCTCGTTTCAAAGTGTCTATTCGTTTTGACGTAAACTAATGGTTTTTCGGATACGATAATTATACGATACGATAATTCTGCCGATACGATAATCTGCCATTGAGATTTCTCATGTTTTACAAGAAGGATACATTGAGATTTCTCATGTTTTACGAGAAGGATACATTGAGATTTCTCTGGTTTCCCGGGAAGGATACATTGAGATTTCTCATTCTTTACAAGAAGAATACATTAAGATTTCTCTGGTTTCCCGGGAAGGATACATTGAGATTTCTAATTTTTTACAAAAAGGATATGTAGTGCTGCTTTAAAGACTGTGTTAGAAACAGAAACATAGAAAAATGTCAGCAGATAAGAACCTTTCGGCCCATCTAGTCTGCCCAATTACATGGATACTTTAGCTGGATTTATCTTTTGTTTAGGATAGCCTTATGCCTATCCCATGCTTGCCTGCTGCATTTAATTATTATGGGCACCAGAGGGAGACAGAGACCATGGTAAGATTATGCTGGACAAGCAAGGAAAGCACTGAATTACATTTTCCATGATGCTTTGCGTGAGGACAGGAAGTGGGTGTGTAGGAAAGGAAAGGCATCAGCAGCCTCGTGGAAAGCATGCTCAGAGTGAGCTGGGAGCTGAAAGGAGAAGGACGCAGGCAGAGCTGTTAAGGATCGTGACCAGGCCAGAGCGCAGGGGCTACCTCGCTGGTGCTGGGGAACGGGACAGTGACCCTGCGGAGATCTGTCTATACCAAGCTGGGAGGTCTGAGGACAAGAAGCTGGTTCCTGCTGGACCCCGTGTAAGGAGACTGTGATGATTCATTGGGAGTGCAGGCAGTAAACCGTTGTACGCAGTGTGGAGATCGGACAAACAGGGAGCGGATCTGGTGGCACAGAGTCCCAGTAAACAGCGGAGAGAAATCCTTGATCGGGTCCTGAACAGATTACCTATAGGATGGGTGAGAGGCCTCCCAGGCCGCAGTTCCAAAAATAAAGAAACGCACGCTGCAGCATTGTTTAATTCCACAGGGCCCCAACTTGACTTGTAGAAGATTTGTTTGTTTTATTCACTGGCCAGTTGAATCTAGTACCCGGGTACCGACACACGCATACACGTACACCTTCTTGGGACACAACCTGTACGGGACTCACATTTCAGCAATGAAGGGGTTAAAATTCCTTTTTCTTTTCCGCTGCGCGTTTCTCGCATTGCGAACTTATGTAAATATATATGTATACCGTGCTGCTCTATATATGCCAGTTTATTTGAGATCAGTAAACTATATAAGTTATAAAATCCACAACAGTGCTGGTGTACATTTATTCCCTAGTGCGGGGAGACTGACCCGAGGTTTAAATTCAGCGGCTCCTCCGGGAGTGAGTGCTACAGATACATTGAGATTTCTCATGTTTTACAAAAAGGATACATTGCGATTTCTCTGGATTTCCAGGAAGGATACATTGAGATTTCTCATGTTTTACAAGAAGGATACATTGAGATTTCTCTGGTTTCACGGGAAGGATACATTGAGATTTCTCATGTTTTACAAGGAGGATACATTGAGATTTCTCTGGTTTCCCGGGATGGATACGTTGAGATTTCTAATTTTTTTACAAAAAGGATACATTCAGATTTCTCATGTTTTACAAGAAGGATATATTGAGATTTCTCTGGATTTCCAAGAAGGATACATTGAGATTTCTCTGGTTTCCCGGGAAGGATACATTGAGATTTCTATTTTTTTACAAAAAGGATACATTGAGATTTATCATGTTTTACAAGAAGGATACATTGAGATTTCTCTGGATTTGCAGGAAGGATACATTGAGATGGGAATGATACAAAATTTAATTACAGAATCAGCGATATAAATACGATGTCCTAAATTACTGAAATGGAACTGAAATCAGAAATGGAGCCGAAATCACGAATGGAATGAAATTGAATTTCGATTTTACACATTTCTAGTCCATTAGAAAACTCCGAAAAGTTTTCGTTTCGGCACGAAAATTTGCTTGGATCTGCCGTTTTCGGATCCGAAATTTTTTGGAAAATTGGCCGAATCCGAATGCACGAATCGAGAGATTTTGTGAAAATTCCAAAATTCCGAAACCCGAAACGCACATCCCTACTGTACAGCGCACTGGTGAGACCTCACTTGGAGTACTGTGTGCAGTACTGGAGACCGTATCTCCAGAAGGATATAGCCACCTTAGAGAGAGTTCAGAGAAGGGCTACTAAAATGGTGTACGGCTTGAAGGAGAATAGTTACCAGGAAAGGCTTAATGATCTTAACATGTATAGCTTGGAAAAAAGACGAGACAGAGGAGATATGATAGAAACATATAAATACGTAAAGGGAATCCACAAGGTAGAGGGAGGGAGTATATTTAACCACTTGAATGCTAAGGACGCGCTCAGCGCGTCCTCAGCATTCCCGCTGGTATGCGGAGGACGCGCTGAGCGCGTCCTCGCATCGGGGTCAGCGTTCGGCCGGGTTCCGGCCGATCGCTGGCCCCTCCGGTGCGGGCTGACATCCTGGATGTCAGCCCGGCATCCGGACCAGCAGCCGCCAACATTAGGTGTCATCGCGGGGGCGCGATGACACCTAATTCAGGCGCCCCCCCCGCATGTGCGGAGGAGGCGCCTGAAAGGGAGGGGGGGGGAGGTCCTTCGGACCTCTCTCCCTCCCGATCGGCGGCTCACAGGAGCTTAACCCAGGCATCATTTGGAAGGGCACAGCCTGCCCTTCCAAATGATGCCTGGCATTAACCCCTGGGGAGCTGGATCGCGAATCGGCGCTGAAAAGCGCCGGTTCGCGATCCTTCCCGGGAGCTGGCCGACATCTTGGATGTCGGCCAAGCTTCCGGGAACTCCCCCAGAGGACTGGCGTCATCGTGCGTAGCACGATGACGCCAGTCCTAGCATTAACCCCTAACTGCCACCAAGTGTGGAGATAGGGAGTTCCAATGAACTCCCTATCTCCCGATCCGTGGCAGTTAGGGGTTAAATTTTGGTATCGTTGGATCGGCCAGAGCATGGCCGTTCCAACGATACCAAACATGAAAGTTAAAAATTTTGTAAAAAAAAAATAAAATAAAAAAATAAAAATAAAAAAAAATTAAAAAAAAAAATTAAAAAAAAAAAAATAAACATTTTTTTTTATTTTTTTTGGTTTGTTAGTGTAGCAATATTGTTCCCATTTCAATTATAATGTGAACAATGATGCTGCACTAACGATTTTTGTATGCGGTGCGTTTGTTAAAAATAGTGTCATTTTCCCCAAAAAAAAATGTAACGAGACCCCATCTCTAATTTTTTTAACAAGCGCACCCCATACAAAATATAACCGCAATTGCTCGCATGTTAAAATGTGAAAAAAAACACTTTACACATTGTAAATTATTGAAAATACATATTTTATTGCATTTTTTGTTATAATATACAGACATGACATAACGTATACATATAATAATGACATATTATGAATCTACCGAGTCTGACGGAAAGAACGATATATAATATGTCTGGGTAATATACTAAAATAAGCCTTAAAAACACGTTTAAACATGATGCGCAAAACAGGTAAAAAATGACCTCAGCACAGGGGCGGGAAAAGCCTCAGCAGCGAAAGGGTTAAAAGGAAACAAAGTAGCAAAACAAGAGGACATAGTCTTAGATTAGAGGAGCAAAGGTTTAAAAGTAACATCAGGAAGCATTATTTTACTGAGAGGGTGGTGGATACATGGAACTGCCTTCCAGTAGAAGTGGTAGAGGCCAAAACAGTGATTGAATTTAAACAGGCATGGGATAGGCATAAGGCTTTCCTAAATAAAAGATAAATCCAGGTAAAGTATCCATGTAATTGGGCAGACTAGATGGGCCGAAAGGTTCTTATCTGCCGACATTTTCTATGTTTCTATGTTTCTATGTTTATCCTCCGCTCTCCTTCAAGTAGTCCTCTTTCTTTTGCAGAATTGACAGTGCTGTTGGTCTATGCACTGTTATTATCCTCCTGGTATTCTCTCTTCTGCTCCACTCTCTGGTCCTACGCAGGTCCTGCTGAGTAGGGATGAGCTGATCGGTTCGATCGGTTCGGAGTTTGCATCGAACATCACCTCATCCAACTCAGGTGAACAGTGTAGGACTTACAGCAGTTTGCAGATGTGCCTCCCACTTGTTAAGGGACCAAAGGTAATGGGACAGAATAATAATCATAAATCTAACTTTCCCTTCTTAATACTTGGTTGCAAATCCTTTGCAGTCAATCACAGCCTGAAGTCTGGAACGCATAGACATCACCAGACGCAGGGTTTTATCCCTGGTGATGCTCTGCCAGGCCTCTACTGCAGCTGTCTTCAGTTCCTACTTGTTCTTAGGGCATTTTCAATTCAGTTTTATCTTCAGCAAGTGAAATGCATGCTCAATGGGATTCAGGTCAGGTCATTGACTTGGCCATTGCATAACATTCCACTTCTGATCCCTTCAAAAATGCTTTGATTGCTTTTGCAGTATGCTTTGGGTCTTTGTCCATCTGCACTGTGAAGCGACGTCCAATGAGTTCTGCAGCATTTGGCTGAATGTGAGCAGATAAAATTGCCCAAAACACTTCAGAATTCATCCTGCTGCTTTTGTCAGCAGTCACATAATCAATAAATACAAGAGAACCAGTTCCATTGGCAGCCATACATGCCCACGCCACCACCATGCTTCACTGATGAGGTGGTATGTTTAGGATCATGATTCATGAGCAGTTCCTTTCCTTCTCCATACTCTTCTCTTCCCATCACTCTGGTACAAGTTGATCTTGGTCTCATCTGTCCATAGGATCTTGTTCCAGAACTGTGAAGGCTTTGTTTGGCAAACTCTAATCTGGCCTTCCTGTTTTTGAGGCTCACCAATGGTTTACATCTTGTGGTGAACCCTCTGTATTCACTCTGGTGAAGTCTTCTCTTGATTGTTGACTGTGACACACATACACCTACCTCCTGGAGAGTGTTCTTGATCTGGCCAACTGTTGTGAAGGGTGTTTTCTTCACCAGGGAAAGAATTCTTCGGTCATCCACCACAGTTGTTTTCCATGGTCTCCCGGGTCTTTTGGTGTTGCTGAGCTCACCGGTGCGTTCCTTTTTTTTGAGAATGTTCCAAACTGTTGTTTTGGCCATGCCTAATGTTCTTGCTATCTCTCTGATGGGTTTATTTTGTTTCTTCAGCCTAATGATGGCTTGCTTCACAGATAGTGACAGCTCTTTGGATCTCATCTTGAGAGTTGACAGCAACAGATTCCAAATGCAAATAGCACACTTGAAATGAACTCTGGGCCTTTTATCTGAACATTGTAATTGGGGTAATGAGGGAATATCACACACCTGGCCATGCAACAGCTGAGAAGCCAATTGTCATTACCTTTGGTCAGGGCCGTAGGAAGGGCGAGGCGAGTGAGGCACTCGCCTCGGGCGCAGCTGTGAGGAGGCGCAGCCAGTGCCAGCAGCTCCTCGCAGCCTGCTTAACTTTTTCGGCCGCTGGGGCCGTTTCACGGTGGTTGTTCTGTGTGTGTTTTTTTTTTTTTCTTAGGCAGCAGGACTCAGTCACATGTCTCTAGGGGCTACACACAGCTTCCTGGGTGGTCTGTGTGATGCATGAGTCCCGGAAGAGGAAGTGACTTACCGGGAGCCGTGGAAAGGTGAGATCTCCTCCCATTGAGTCGCACCCTGGGCCTGCTGCTGGTGTTCTGTCTGAGGGCTGCAGATCACAGGGGCCCAGCCAGTACCACCATGTGTGTCAGTTTACAGGTAGGCACAAGAAGGATCACCCAGACTATACTAATCTAATGCAGAGAGATGAGTCACCCGCGTGGGGGAGGGGCGGTCACGGACTCCCCCTGCTTGTCAGGGAATGCAATTCAAGCCGGCAGCCAGGTCAGTGGTCACAGTGCCAGAGGTCCCAGGTCTCCTCCAGCTGCCTCCTCATCCATCCTGTGGGCTGCCTTGCCTTCAACTCAGTGTCTGTCCCTGCAGAGTCTCGGGCTGCCAGTACATCAGTGCTTGCAGGAGTTGTAAAGATGCAAACCTCACCACAGGAGCAGAGTGTGTGTGTTTCTCCCCCCCCTTGCTCAGGAAAGTGAGTGTGTGTCTGTGTGTGTTTCTCCCCCCCTTGTGCTGATAGGAGAGTGATTGAGAGTGTGTGTTTCCCCCCCCCTGCTGACAGGAGAGAGTGTGTGTGTCCCCCCCCCCCTGCTGACAGGAGAGTGTGTGTGTGTGTGTTCCCCCCCTGCTGACAGGAGAGTGTGTGTTTCCCCCCCCTGCTGACAGGAGAGTGTGTGTGTGTGTCCCCCCCCCTGCTGACAGGAGAGTGTGTGTGTGTGTTCCCCCCCCTGCTGACAGGAGAGTGTGTGTGTTTCCCCCCCCTGCTGACAGGAGAGTGTGTGTGTGTTTCCCCCCCTGCTGACAGGAGAGTGTGTGTGTGTGTTCCCCCCCCTGCTGACAGGAGAGTGTGTGTGTGTGTTCCCCCCCTGCTGACAGGAGAGTGTGTGTGTTTCCCCCCCCTGCTGACAGGAGAGTGTGTGTGTTCCCCCCCTGCTGACAGGAGAGTGTGTGTGTGTTTTCCCCCCTGCTGACAGGAGAGTGTGTGTGTGTGTTCCCCCCCCTGCTGACAGGAGAGTGTGTGTGTGTGTTCCCCCCCCTGCTGACAGGAGAGTGTGTGTGTTTCCCCCCCTGCTGACAGGAGAGTGTGTGTGTTTCCCCCCCTGCTGACAGGAGAGTGTGTGTGTGTTCCCCCCCTGCTGACAGGAGAGTGTGTGTGTGTTTCCTCCCCCCTGCTGACAGGAGAGTGAGAGTGTGTGTTCCCCCCCCTGCTGACAGGAGAGTGAGTGTGTGTGTCCCCCCCGCTGACAGTGAGTGTGTGTTTCCCCCCCCCCCTGCTGACAGGAGAGTGAGTGTGTGAGTTCCCCCCCCCTTGCTGACAGGAGAGTGTGTGAGTTCCCCCCCCCTTGCTGACAGGAGAGTGAGTGTGTGTGTGTTTCTCCCCCCCCCGGTGCTGACAGGAGAGTGAGTGTGTATGTGTGTGTGTTTCTTCCCCGTGCTGACAGAAGGGTGAGTGTGTGTGTGCTTCCCCCCCTTTGCTAATAAGAGAGTGTGTGGGTGTTTCTCCCCCCCCCTGTGCTGACGTGAGAGTGTGTGTGTGTGTGTGTGTTTGCTTCCCCCCCCTGCTGACGTGAAAGAATGTGTTTGTGTGTTCCCCCCCCCCCCCCTGTGCTGACAGGAGAGTGAGAGTGAGTGTGTGAGTGTGTGTTTCTTTCCCCCCCACCCGACTAAACGTCCCCATATAAAATAAAAGATCACCCCACTTGAAAACAGTTCTAATGTTATTAAATTTCATGTTATTAATTGCCTACGTTCCTCAAAATAGCCTATGTAAAAATAACATGTTGGGGGCACAATTTTCTGTTCTTGCCTCGGGTGCAAAAGGAGCTAGCTACGGCTCTGCCTTTGGTCCCTTAACAAGTGGGAGGCACATCTGCAAACTGCTGTAAATCCTACACCGTTCACCGGAGTTGGATGTATGTACATACCCTCAAATTAAAGCTGACAGTCTGCTGTTAAAGCACATTGTTTTTGTTTCATTCCAACTCCATTGTGGTGGTGTATAGAGCCAAAGATGTTAGAATTGTGTCGATGTCCCAATATTTCTGGACCTGACTGTAAGTCCCGCAGCACACTATATAAGGCTTCACACAGTGCTTCTGCACTGGTTTGAGAGGAGATTTGAGAGGAGATTGTTCTTGTGTTAGTGTGTGTTCTCACTGCCAGTCTGCCACCAGCTACTGAGGGGTCTCTGGGGGGGTCTCATTCCTACAAAAATATCTGGGAATTGTTCTAATCTGTGTGTTCTCACTGATAGGTATGAGCCGAACACCCCCGATTTCGGTTCGCATTCGAACTTGAACTTTCCAAATGTTCGAACTCGAACTCATTACAAGTCAATGGGGCTGAAAGTTAGATTTTTAGAGTGCCCTCCAAGATGGCATATATGCTAGATATTTGCCATAAAAGGTGTATGGGGGTCCGGGTAGTGCCCTGGGGGACAGGAAACAAGGAAAAAAGTTTTAAAAAAAACGTTTTTAAAGGGACAGTGAGTTTTACATGAAATAAGGGTTTAAAATAAAAACGAAAAATTCCTTCAACTATCGTGCCTAGGAGGTCCCCATAACCTGCCCGGATTTCAAGGATGTATAGAAACACTTAAAAACAAAAAAATTATGTTTAAAATGACGGTAAATGCTTTTCTTTTAATCTATCCATAAACAACTGCTTGGGGCAGCAGTCTGTATGAAAAGAGGAGACATTTTCAGACACGTAGAAAAAGTTTAGTGACTTTTTGGCTAAATTATTGTGAAACTTATGCAGGCTATGGATGAAAGTAACAATAGATCATGGCTCGAGTCGAGCGGGAACGCGTGGGAACGGCGTTCCCGCACTTCTCCCACTGCGGGAACGCAGCGCACCTGCTGTGGCCCAAGCCCGAACGCTTTAGCAGGCGGCTGCAGCACATTGCCGGCGGCCGCGTGCTTCCTATTAGAACAGCCGGTGACCAGAAGTGGAGCCACTCGCCTGGCTGTTTCATAGATCCCAGGTGAGCGGCTGCACTTTCTGTCAGCGGCCGCTGAAGCAGGAAGCACGCGGCCGCCAGCAATGTGCGGCAGCAGCAGCAGCAGAGGTGCAGCAGAGGTGAGCTGGGCTGGACTGGGGGCACTATCCATGAGACCTTGGGGGCATATCCATGAGACCTGGGGGGACAAATCCATGACACCTGGGGACAGTATCCATGAGACCTGGAGGCAATATCCATGAGACCTGGGGCATATCCATGAGACCTGGGGGCAATATCCATGAGACCTGGGGGCAGTATCCATGAGACCTGGGGGGGCAAATCCATGAGACCCGGGGGCAGTATCCATGAGACCTGGGGACAATATCCATGAGACCTGGGGCATATCCATGAGACCTGGGGGCATATCCATGAGACCTGGGGGCAATATCCATGAGACCTGGGGGCAGTATCCATGAGACCTGGGGGCAGTATCCATGAGACCTGGGGGCAATATCTATGAGACCTGGGGGCAGTATCCATGAGACCTGGGAGGGCAAATCCATGAGACCTGGGGGCAGTATCCATGAGAGCTGGGGGCAATATCCATGAGACTTGGGGCATATCCATGAGACCTGGGGGCAATATCCATGAGACCTGAGGGCAGTATCCATGAGACCTGGGGGCAATATCTATGAGACCTGGGGGCAGTATCCATGAGACCTGGGAGGGCAAATCCATGACACCTGGGGGCAGTATCCATGAGAGCTGGGGGGCATATCCATGAGACTTGGGGCATATCCATGAGACCTGGGGGCAATATCCATGACACCTGGGGGCACTATCTATGAGACCTGGGGGCATATCCATGAGACCTGGGGGCATATTCATGAGACCTGGGGGGCAAATCCATGAGACCTGGGGGCATTATCCATGAGACCTGGGGACACTATCTGGGGGCAATATCCATGAGACCTGGGGCATATCCATGAGACCTGGGGGCATATCCATGAGACCTGGGGGCAATATCCATGAGACCTGGGGGGCAGTATCCATGAGACCTGGGGGGGCAAATCCATGACACCTGGGGGGGCAAATCCATGACACCTGGGGGCAGTATCCATGAGAGCTGGGGGGCATATCCATGAGACCTGGGGCATATCCATGAGATCTGGGGGCAATATACATGACACCTGGGAGCACTATCCATGAGACCTGGGGGCATATCCATGAGACCTGGGGGGCAAATCCATGACACCTGGGGGCAGTATCCATGACACCTGGGGGCAATATCCATGAGACCTGGGGGCAATATCCATGAGACCTGGGGCATATCCATGAGACCTGGGGGCAATATCCATGAGACCTGGGGCATATCCATGAGACCTGGGGGCAATATCCATGAGACCTGGGGGCAGTATCCATGAGACCTGGGGGCAATATCTATGAGACCTGGGGGCAGTATCCATGAGACCTGGGGGGCAAATCCATGACACCTGGGGGCAGTATCCATGAGAGCTGGGGGGCATATCCATGAGACCTGGGGCATATCCATGAGACCTGGGGGCACTATCTGTGAGACCTGGGGGCATATCAATGAGACCTGGGGGCATATTCATGAGACCTGGGGGGGCAAATACATGACACCTGGGGGCATTATCCATGAGACCTGGGGGCACTATTTGGGGGAAATATCCATGAGACCTGGGGCATATCCATGAGACCTGGGGGCAATATCCATGAGAACTGGGGGGCAGTATCCATGAGACCTGGGGGGGCAAATCCATGACACCTGGGGCAAATCCATGACACCTGGGGGCAGTATCCATGAGAGCTGGGGGGCATATCCATGAGACCTGGGGGCAATATCCATGACACCTGGGGGCACTATCCATGAGACCTGGGGGCAAATCCATGAGACCTGGGGGGGAAAATCCATGACACCTGGGGCATTATCCATGAGAGCTGGGGGGCATTATTCATGAGAGCTGGGGCAATATATACCCATATGAGCTGGGGCAATTATATCCATGTGAACTGGGGGCAATTATATCCATGTGAACTGGGGAAAATATATCCATATAACCAGTGCTGTGCATATTATTATGGGGGCTCAGTGCTGTGCATGTTATTATGTTATTCTTGGGGCTCAGTGCTGTGTATATTATCCTGGAGGCTCAGTGCTGTGTATATTATTCTGGGGGCTCAGTGCTGTGTATGTTATTCTGGGGGTTCAGTGCTGTGTATGTTATTCTGGGGGTTCAGTGCTGTGTATATTATTCTTTGGGCTCAGTGCTGTGTATATTATTCTGGGGGCTCAGTGCTGTGTATATTATTCTGGGGGCTCAGTGCTGTGTATGTTATTCTGGGGGTCAAGTGCTGTGTATATTATTCTGGGGGCACAGTGCCTGTAGATATATATATATATATATATATATAATGTGTTAGTCCAGTTGCCACAATCACGAGTATACCTGTACGTAGTGATACCTTTCACTGATCAGTATAGTTTCCAGTTTACACTCTTGAAAGCTTGTCTTTTAAATGTAAAGTTAAGCCAATAAAAATGGTATCACCGGCACGCACTGCTATACTCGTGATATAAATATATTTTCTTCAGGTTGTGGAATTCGTGGGTGAGTTCCCTTACTTTTTTTCCCAGGACTTGACCCCTGCAATATGTGCTTTAAAATTGGTCCTTTAGTGTCCCCAACAGTGCGTCACACCGTAACCCCTCTGAGGATATGAATCTGATACAGGCGCCAGTGGCAGTGCACCCAGATATTGTGCTTTTGGTGCCAGGCCTGCAAGTACTATCATACAGTAACCCCTCTGTAGTATTGTGGAAGAATGCAGGGGTGGACCATGTGGTCCTATATTGAAAAGTTTTTTATCTGGTAATGGGCATCAGTGCACCCAGATATTGTGCCTTTGGTGCCAGACTGCCAGGCCAGCAAGTACAATCATACAGTAACCCCTCTGTGGTATTGTGGAAGAATGCAGGGGTGGACCATGTGGTCCTATATTGAAAAGTTTTTTATCTGGTAATGGGCATCAGTGCACCCAGATATTGTGCCTTTGGTGCCAGACTGCCAGGCCAGCAAGTACAATCATACAGTTACCCCTCTGTGGTATTGTGGAAGAATCCAGGGGTGGACCATGTGGTCCTTTATTGAAAAGATATGCATCTGGTAAAGGCGTCAGTGCACCCAGATATTGTGTTTTTGGTGCCAGGCCTGCAATTACTATCATACAGTAACCCCTCTGTGGTATTGTGGAAGAATGCAGGGGTGGACCATGTGGTCCGATATTGAAAAGATATGAATCTGGTAAAGGCGTCAGTGCAGCCAAATATTGCGCCTTTCATGCCAGCCAGTGCCTTCACACCGTAACCCTTTTGTGGTATTGTGGAAGAGTTCAGTGCTGGAGGTTTTGTGAATGCAGAAGACATCCCTGATCTATTCTGTTACGTCAGCATCAGGGGATTGATAGCTGCTGAACCAGGACTGAATTTTTATAAATGTCAGCCGGTCTACAGAGTCGGTGGACAGACGCACTCTTTTCTCTGTGACAAAACCTCCAGCGGCACTGAACGTCCTTTCAGAAAGCACACTAGATGAAGGGCAACCTTGTAGCTGCATAGCATATTGGCTAAGTTCTGGCCAGTGATCCAATCTCAACACCCAGTAAGCCAGTGGATCATCCGCTGGAAAGGTATCCAGGTCTGCCCTTGCCCCTAGGTAGTCCTGCTACATGGTGAAGACGCTGGCAATGGGTGCCTACATTTGACGTACATGGGCGTCGTGGACTAAAAAAATTTAAGAATGCATCAGTCAAGCGGCCCTGGCCTTCACCACTATTCCTCTGATCATTCGCAGCCTCAGAAGCACGTGTGTCATCACTTGGTAACCTACCAGTGCCTGGAAAGGTGTTACACAAGTGTCGCTTTAGAGCGTCTTCAAGTTTTTTCATCCAGTGCTCCCTCTGTGCGGGCAGGATGAGCTCTGCAACTTTACGCTTTGTGACAGGGTGAGGGGTAGAGTTGTAGATCACAGGGATATTAGGCGTCTGAGGAATGCTATTTTCCCACTAAAGGGTTAATTCAGACACATGGCCTAATTAAGACTGCCCTGCCCATATAGGTGTGTGGTTCCAGAGGAGAGACACACAGACCGACAGACCTACAGACAGAGAGAGAAAGCTGTTGTAGGGACAATCTGTTTTCTGGATGAAGCGAGGAGAGGAACTCCTGACGTTTATGTGCTAGAAAAAGGTACACTGTTTGATTGGGAACCAGCTTAGCTGGCCAGTATCTGTTATTTATTTATTTATTTATTTATAAAGGATTTTACCAGGAAGGATACATTGAGATTTCTCTCGTTTTCAAGTATGTCCTGGGTTCAAGAACATTGAAGTGTTACAGTTACAGAAATACAAAGTAATACAATGCAAGATATTAAAAAAACAACACAAATATACAGATTAACAGCAAATAAATATGTAGGAAATATAGTCACTAGGTTACATGTTTACAGGTGCATTCTGTATTGAGGTAATAGTAAGGAGCTCTTGAGTGACATAAGACTGGGGGAAGATTTGATGGTGTCTGGGAGGTTATTCCATAATTGTGGTGCTCTGTAGGAAAATGAGGACCGAGCCACTGTCTTTTTGTATTGTGGTATTGCAAGTAAGGTGCTGGTCCTGGATTGGAGGTTATAGGATGAGGGAACTGCTGGGGGAAGCAGTCTATTCAGGTAGGGTGGCAGCTTCCCAGAAATGCTCTTAAACACCAGGCTGGAAAGGTGAAGGGTGCGTTTAGACTCCAGCGATGGACAGTTTAGCTCTTTTAACATGTCACAATGGTGGGTCATGTAGTTACATTGTGATGCAAAGCGGCAGAAGGAGCTATACAATGTAGTAAGTTTCTGAAGGTGTGTTTGTGGGGCCGCTGCATACACTACATCTCCGTAATCAATAGCCGGGATAAACATTTGTTGTACAATCTGCTTTCTTTCCGCGAGGCTCAGGCAGGATTTGTTTCTGTACAGGGCACCTAGTTTGGGGTAAAGTTTAGATGAGAGTTTTTCGATGTGGGGGCCAAATTATAGATTAGGGTCCAACCACATACCTAGATATTTGAGAGAAGTGACTGTGGTCAGCGTGCCATTTGATTTTGTCCCAACGCATAGATGGGGATTTTGCAATTTGTGTAGTTTAGGTTTTGTTCCAAAGAGCATCGTTTCAGTTTTGTCAGTATTTAAAAAAGTTTGTTGTGTTTGATCCACTTTTCTACCTCTGTGAATTGTTCTTGCAGCACGGCCTCCAGCTGCGGGAGATTTGGTTTGCTGGTATATAGGTTACAGTATCGTCTGCATACATATGTACAGTTGAGGCTTTGCAGACGTTGGGCAGATTATTTATGAATATTGTGAATAGCAGGGGGCCTGGTATTGAGCCTTGGGGTACACTGCAAGTGACTGGGAGCGGGCGGGAGGAGCTGCCAGAAATTGACACATATTGTGATCGGTCGGATACATATGATTGAAACCAGGTTAGCGTGCGATCATCACCAATGCCAGAGTTTTTAAGTTTTTCTAACAAGATGCCATGGTCTAGCGTGTCAAAGGCCTTGGCAAAATCAAGGAAGATGGCTCCAGTTAGGTTTCCTTGTTCCATCCCAGCTTGGATATCATTGCAGACTTTTAAAAGGGCGGTTGTAGTTGAGTGATTTGGACGAAAGCCTGATTGATCCGGGGTTAAGTAGTTCCAATATTGATAATAATCACGTAATTGTGTCTAGACGCATTTTTCCAAAACTTTTGACATTACAGGGAGCAACAATATCGGACGGTAGTTGGATACCAAAGTACTGTCACCACTTTCATGGATAGGTACCACTCTTGCAGTCTTCCAGAGCTTGGGTATATATCCAGTCGCCAGTGATTCATTTATTAGGGTTGCGACAGGATTTGCAATTGCCGGCGCACTGATTTTCAGCAGCATTGCTGGTATTTGATCAGGTCCAGACTGGTATTTCATTTTTTGCTTACGGAGAAGTTTAGTAATGACACTGACAGGCACTGGTCTAAAACTGAATTCCTGTCTGATACAGGGACTTTGCACAGTTGGAGGGGTCTGACCTGCATGAGGCCTCTCTGATTGCATGTCATTTCCTAGCTTGGCAATCAAAGTGGTGGCGCATCCAACAAAATAATCATTAAAGGCATTTGCTACATCTAGGGGGTGTTGCAGGGTTTGGTTGTTTACTTTGACAGCAGCTGGCTGGGAGTGGACTGGGGGTGCTTGTATGTTACTTATGGTTCTCCAAAAGTTTCTAGGGTTTGATATGTTATTGTTTAGATTTTCATTGAAGTAATGGGCTTGGGCCATTTTTGTTTGTTTTGTGCATTCATTCCGGCATTTTCGATATTCGTAGTGATCGTTCCTGGAACCAGTACTCTTGAAATTTGACCATAGTGAATCTCTAAGCTGGTACATTAGTGTAAGATCAGCTGTAACCCAGGGGAGATGGGTCCCTTTTACTCGCACTTTACACAGTGGGGCATGGGAATTCCAGACTTGCAGGAGCTCAGACTGAAAGTATTCAACTGCACAGTCTAGGTCTGGGATTAGGTTTAGCCTGTACCAGGGGAGCTGTTTGAGATCACTTAGGAAGGATTCAAGGATAAATTTTTTTAAAGACCTGGTGGTAATTACCTTTGGGGGAGATTTCAAGGCCTTTATTTTGCGCACGCAGTACACTAGACAATGGTCACTAAAGCTATCAGCAAGAACGTCTGCCTCCTGTATTCTCTCAGGAGATGAGGAGAGAATCCAGTCCAGTAAGGTATGGTTAGGGCTTTTCATATTAATGCGAGTGGGGGAGGAGATTAATTGAGTTAGCTGCAAAGTTTTAAACAGTGAGCAGTGTTTATTGTTTTTAGGATTTAGCCAATCTGTATTAAAATCGCCGAGGACCAGCAATTAACTTTTTTGGTTTTGGGCAAGTAGGTTATTAAGGATTTGAGATATGTCAGAGAGGGAGTGCACTGGAGAGCTCGGTGGACGATAGAACCCAGCAACAATGATTGATTTACTGAATGGGATCTCAATTATACCAGATAGGAAATCAAAGGTGACAGGAGAGCTAGAAGTCTGTAAGGGGGTGAACTTTATGGACTCCTCAACATAAATAACAATTCCCCCTCCTCTCTTTGCTCTGTCTTTTCTATAACATGAATACCCCTGTATTGATATGGCAGAGTCTGGTACTTTTGGGGTTAACCATGACTCTGTGAGCACAACGATTTTGGGTTTGTAATAGCAACACCAAGCCTGAAGCTCATCCAATTTAGGGAGTAAACTTCGGATGTTACAGTGCACAAATGAGAGGCCTTTTTTAGTGGGGAGACTAAAGGTTGTGTCACCTACAGGACCAGGGTTAGTTTCCACATCGTTTGCCAGGGAAAGTAGCAGAATAAATAGGAATTTGGACAGAGTTTTCTTTTGGTAATGTGGTTGCAGAGTTTTAAATCTTTGTGTGGGGGTAGGAGGGCTGGATTTTAACACTCTCCACCAGCACTCATCTGATAGGTTAAAAGAACTGAGCAGGCTGTGGTGTATTGGCAACTTGCACAGAAGGTGCAACAAGAGTGCATAACATCCAATACTTTTAATACAAGAGGCACACACACAGAGTTAAAAAATAAACAAAGAAGGAATCCAACACTGTCTTATATTCTCAATAGAAGGTAACGCCAATAAATAAGGTATGAAACCTGGGAAAAGGGAAATCTGGATACCAAATTGTTACAATGTGAAGCATTCTAAATATATACACTCAATTCCCGGTCTCCGACAGGCCTGAATGAAGGCTTTACTTTTTCTCCATTTATTTGACTACTGATGTAATATATCCTGCTCATGGTGTTCTGTATCTGTTTGGTTCATTCACTGATTCACTTTTATCTTCATTTGCATTATTTTGTTTAATTTTGTCTCGTTTTGTTTGCTGTATCCACACAACAATAATAATAATTTTTTGGTATCTATTTATAACAATTTGTGTTATTAAAGAAATTATTTGGCATACCTAATTTATTGTTTCAGTTATATGTATATTTGCTTGTTGGGTATTATACTTTGCGCTGTTGCGCTGATTGTCGCTTTTCAATATTAATTTGCAGTGACCGTTCTTTATGGTGAGACTTGCCTTGTACCTATTTTACACCAATTTACGATCTGCATTGTCTTCTACTCTAAGTGTATTTTTATTAGTGACAGAGTCCGTGCAGTCGTTTTTCCCTCTCCCTCTTTCCCTTCCATTATCAGATGTATATGGCTTTTGATCCCTCTACATAGTTGAATTATGGGATTACTGGCTTACATCTTGTCCATCGGCTATATTTCTTTGTGCGGACTGTATACATGGGCGACTTTGGTATGGAGGTGATTTGGGCTGTTATTATTAAATATATTTTTTTTTTCGGTTCTGTCCACATGTGCCTATGGTTATTAATCTTGGGTGCAACAATTACTCGTATGACATTGATCTTCTGGTGATTGTAACCACATGACTTATCCCAAATATATCACTGGGTATAAGATAGCCTCCAGGTATATATTTGCCTGTTGAGGAGGTATTGCGAGTCACGATCGGGTTGCATATATCAATTTTAGCCGGCTTGTCCATATGGACAGGGGTATTTCGGCTGTGATTGGTAGCCTGCGGTCATCTAAGTACGATGACAGAACCGTAGGCTGCTATAGGCCATCTCTCGATCACGTGATTGCGTCTGAGTGGGTGGCTACAACGAGTACCTGACGAGCGGCGGTTTTCGAAGTATGTCGGTACCTTCCTATACAATTCTCGTTTATTGTTTAATTAGCAGCGCATGTATTTATACCCTTCAAGTTATTGTGGTCATTTCAGCTCAGGACTAAGCCCGGCAGGGTGAAACGCGTCGAGCTATTATCCTTTATTGTTTTTTAACTGGTGTTAGTCTAATTGGTCTGTTGGTTTCTATGGGTATACACATTTACTCTGTGTATTTTCACTCTCTTATTTAGCTAGCCGGTATGTAGGCGGCTCGAACCGCCGAGGTAATAGGGAGGTATTTATACTCTTTGAATTGGCTAGCTGCTCTAGGGTTTCATACCTTATTTATTGGCGTTACCTAGATTACCGTCTATTGAGAATATAAGACAGTGTTGGATTCCTTCTTTGTTCATTTTTTAACTCTGTGTGTGTGCCTCTTGTATTAAAAGTATTGGATATTAGGCACTCTTGTTGCACCTTCTGTTCAAGTTGGTCTGTAAAGCTTTTTCGGGGTTATGCCCCTCTGAGTGCTGCACTGCCCTCCTTGTTTGTTTAATTTGTGGTGTATTGGCACTGGTTTTCCATCCTGGGGCAATTGGAAAGGTGTATAGAAGGAGAGAGTAGTTTTAGAGAGAAGGGATGATAAAGAAAAGAGAAGCAATAGTGGGATAAACATTATAGTGAAAGGTGTTGGAGGTGAGTAAACAGGAAATAGAGAGGTACCAGAGTAAATGGTGTAGGTTGCTGCGATATCACATGATCAATTAGTTGGGTATATATCAAATGAAAACCATGGAGTGGGTGGGTGAGGGGAGGGTGGGCGTTAGCAAAGTCCAGCTGGATGAGGGTAATGAGCTGCTCTCTGCAAGGGCCTGCTACCAACCCTGACTGAGTTTGGGGTGTGTGCTTCAGTGAATGAAGCCTCTAAGCAAGATGCCTCATTGTGGAAAGTCCAGCTGGATGAGGGTAATGAGCTGCTCTCTGCAAGGGCCTGCTACCAACCCTGACTGAGTTTGGGGTGTTAGAGAGAAATTGTGTTGTTTAGTTAGGCTCCATAGACAGAGTAGGTGTTTGTTTTTGATGAGCTGCTGTACCCTGCTGCTTTTATGAGTTGAATATAAGAGGGACAATCGAACCTTGCATCCAGTGCCTTTATCACACCTTGTATCGTGGATCAAGAAGGGTTGCCAACCAGTAATGATCCCTCTCCTTGATAGCACGAATCCTGGGGTCCTTTAGCAGACTTTGCATAATAAGGGAGCCCATGCAGCGTAGGATGGAGGTGGCATTAGCTTCCGAGTCTTCCTGGTCAATGAGGATGACCCTATCGTGCACTACCTCCTCCCAGCCACGTACTAGTCCTTGGGTTTCTGGGGACACAAAACCCTCCCTTGAGGAATCCCCACCTTCAATGCCCCCACAACTTAAATATTCATCCTCCTCATCCTCCTCCTGTCTGATCTGAGGACCCGCAGGAATGCTGTCGGCATAAAGACTGTGGCCTTGACAGTGTCAGGGATCAGCACCCGTGTGTGCAACAACCAGACCTACATCAGTGATAACCATGTTAAGTGCTGCCTCAGACCTTGCCAGCACTGATAGGGGTTAACCAAAGTGTAAACACCAAACACACGCCACACCCTCCTGTCTGTCAATAAAAGAGAATCCTCCCCTTGCAACTTGGCTTTGCATTGCAAGTCATTCCCTGAAAGTGTTCTGACCCCTCTCTGTTATCCTGCTATCAACCGTGTACCAGACCCTGCTTGACCCACCGACCTTGCCTCATTGCTGCCAGCCACAGACCATGGACCAATAACAGTGGTTCTCTCATATTTGTGAAAACAGGTCACGATTATGGTCGTAGGAACACGTCCCAACAATAGAGCCCCATGAACATGTAAGGCCACCAAAGGCCAGAAGGCATTTTAGAAAAGTGTGTAGTAGGGCGGTGGTAGAACAGCGTCGTGGTAAACAAAGGATTAGATGTAAGCTCAAGACAGGTGGTGAACTCAGGTAAGTAGTTACTGTTCAGGTGTGGCTCCGAGTTCCATCTCTACCCGGGAGCGTCTTCTTCGGTTGCCTTGTCGCTGTAGTAATGGGGCGGGGTCACCGTCCGGAAAACCCCAGGATTGCAATAGCATAGGCTTCCAGTTATCTATAGGAAACGGGGGGAGGCCCACCGCCTCCAGGAATCCAGGGAGATCATTGTAACCTCGTAAAGTGATGGGTCGGTTTTGTATCGATACAATGCGAGCCATTGGGAAACCCCATCGATAGGGGATCTGGGCGTCTCGGAGAGCTGTTGTGATAGGTTTAAGTGCGCGTCTTGCTTGTAAAGTAAAACGGGATAGGTCCTGATATAAGGAGATCTCTGATCCCTGAAAGAGCCAAATACGAGAGGAGCGTGCTGATAGTAAAAGTTCCTCCTTTAACGTGAAGTCAGTAAGATGGCACACCACGTCCCTCGGAGAGTCGTTTGGCTTTCTAGTAATCTGGCCACGATCTCTGTGTGCTCTGTCCACGTGTTTGAGAGTGATTCGCGGGCCACGCAAAATATGGTTAAATAAGCATACAAGAAAGCTACGGAGGTCTAGGGTAGAGTCCGCTACCCCTCTGATGCGGATGTTTTGCCTCCTGGATCTATTCTCAAGATCATCAATCTTGCGCGCCACTTTGTATAGTCGGTCCAGACCCCCGGCCGGAGCAGTGTTAACTGGGGCGGCTGGTCTAGCTGCGGCCTCCTCCAGCTGCGCCACGCGGTCCGACATTGCCGCCATATCCGCACGTACCTCCGTGATGTCCTTGCGGAGGTCTTCCCAGACTGCTCTGATGAGGCGCTGGATGTCATCTCTTGTGGGGAAGGCAGCCACCATCTCCTCGATCCGTCGCGTTCTAGCATTGCTGTCCAGCCAGGACTCCTCCGAGTCAGCCTGAGATGGTGGGGCCGCCATTTCTGGCTCCGCAGCTCTATCCCGCGGTGTGCGTAAAAAATGATCCAAAGTCCCCGATGAAGGCGGTCTCGGGGTGTCCGGGAGAGCCAGGTCCTCCGCCCTTCTCTTAATCTTCCCCATGGTCCAAAAAGCAATTAATCAGTGTGTATTTCGGGCGGTCTGGTCGGGAGCTACAGAGCTATGCGGCCATCTTCCAGCGCTAGACCACGCCCCCGCTTGCTCCCTTTGTACCTCGCCATGGACTCTGACCTGCCTCAGTCAGCTAACTCCCAGGTACCTCCAGCATATCCCTGCCTAAAGGGCTCTAGCCACCTGAACATGGGTCGCACCACGGCGAATGCCAGGTGCCACCCTGACATAATGCAAAGCCCATCAACTGAGCCCGCAGGGATGCTACCAGCCCTGGAAGATCTGGCCCACCTGTTATGCATTGTAGTGGAGGAGCTATGGACTGTTATGGCCTCCCTAAGAAGCACCCTTCCTAAAGTGTGTGTTGCCCAGGAAAGAAGCCTAGAGGCCCGCTTACTACAGAGGAGCGCGCCAGGAGGATGGCAGAGGGTCTATGTATCTACTGTGCCTCAAGAGACCACTGGCTCACAGCCTGTCCCGTAACACCCCCAAAAAGGCCATCTCCCACACCCGAAACGGCTAGGGTCTCCCAGCAAACACCAATGAAAAAGACTGTGTTTGAAAAAACTCTGGTGCTTAAAGAGGCACCCCATGCTAAGCTCGCTGCACCTGAGCCCAAGCCTGCTCCAAAGAGATCTCAGGTACCCAAGCCTGTTCCTAGGCCCCCAGTTCCCAAGTCTATGCCCATAAAACCTCCTACACCTAAGCCTGCACCCAGAAGACTCAAGCCCGCTGTACCCAGGGGTAGGGAGTCTCTGGAGGACTATGCAGGAGAGGAGGAAGAACCCGAACTGCCCATGGAGTACGAGACCCCCATACCTGAGGAGTCTGACCCTCCTGTCTCTATGGACTATCACAGTACACCTGTGGAAACAGAACCTCCATTGCCTATGGAGATTATGTGCGTGCCTGCGGGGGGGGGGGGAACAAGTTGACCTGAACATTTCCTTGTGCCATACTCACACAGGTACTCATTGATGGCTCTCTGCTGCTTGTGCAAATGCTGCAGCATTGCCAATGTTGAGTTCTACCTGGTGGGCATGTCACAGATCAGACGGTTTTGTGGGAAGGTGGAATTCTCTTTGAATTTCTGCCAGGCGAACACTTGCTGGGAATGACCGTCTGAAGTGGCTGCAGACTTTTCTGGCCTGGCTGAGAAGCTCTGCAAGCCCTGAGTACCTGGTTAGGAAACGCTGTACCACCAGATTTAGGACATGTGCTAGGCATGGTACATGCGTCAATTTACCCTTGCATAGGGCGGAGAGAAGGTTGCTGCTATTATCACAGACGATCATTTCCAGCTGAAGCTGGCATGGTGTTAACCATCTCTGCACCTGGCCCTGCAGAGCTGACAGAAATTCTGGCCCAGTGTGGCTCCTGTCCCCTAAACAAACCAGCTCAAGCACAGTATGGCTTCTTTTTGCTTGAGCCATTGCGTAGACCCTGTCAGGCATTGGTTTAACTGCCACTTTTCCAGAGACACAGGAGGAGGAGGAGGAGGAACAGGGAGAGGTGGTGGTGGAGCAGACAAACCTCATACAAGCAGCTTTCTGGAGGCGTGGTGGATGAACAAGCTCCAGCACAGAGCCCCATCTTGGATCCCTCCCAGCTGCAATCAGAGTTACCCAGTGTGCCGTGAAGGAACTATAACGACCCTGTCCATGCTTGCTGGACCACATGTCTAAAGTCACATGCACCTTGCTGCTGACTGCCTTTCCCAATGACTCGATAACATTGTCTTCCACGTGCTGGTATAGTGCTGGAATGGCCTTGCTTGAAAAGTAATGGCGTTTTGGAACCTGCCACTGTGGTACAGCACATTCAGCAAATTCACGGAAAGGTGCAGAGTCCACCAGCTGGAAAGGCAGCAGCTGCAATGCGAGTAATTTTGCTAAGCTGACATTTAGATGCTGTGCTTGGGAATGGTTGGGACTATATTTTTTCTTACGCTGCAGCAGCTGCGGCAATGTAATCTGACTGCGTAAATCTTCAGCTGATGGGGATACTGTCACATTGTGAAGGAGCTGGTACATCCATTACTGTAGCATCACCCCTGTCAGTGGAGGTTGTAGGCAATGGCATGGCGGGACATACAGTGGGGTAGAGACAGATGAGGAGGACCTTCGCAAAGTTTTGCGCCAACGGGATGTGTGGCAGGTGGTCATATGTCACCTCAAGCACGTGGTTCCCAGGCGTACGGTGTCTTTCCCACACTTGAGCCTCATCTGACATAGATTACAAATAGCAACGGTGCAGTCTGCTGCACATTTCTTAAAGAACTCCCAGACAGCAGAGTTCCTGCATGTGTGCTTTGAGACAACAGCGCTCTGCACCTGAGCAGCTCTGACATCTGATGCCTTGGACTGGCTAGTGCTACGGTTGGTCATAGAGGATGTTGTGCCTCGTGTTTGCTGTGCCTCCTCCTCCTCCCCCTCCTCCTTCTCACTTGATTCCTCAGTTCGATCAGGCACCCAGGTGGAGTCAGTGACCTCATCCTCCTTGTCATCATCACCCCCTATCTCCTCGTCACTGGAGCCAACTTGGCAGCATGCTGCAGCTGCTGGGGCAACATGAGCGCCAGTTATTTGCGTGGCATCACTGGCACCCCTTCCTCTAGGTTGATTATACACCCTTCGTCAACCTCAGAGATTGAATCAGAGCACTGTACTTGCTGCGCATCCTCAAGCAGCATGTCACTGTCATTGTAGTCAAAAAATTCAGCTGATTCCTCTGTGTGTGATAGCGAGGCTATGGCAGGAGTAGCTGTGGACATGGAGGCTGCATTAGATGCTTTGGCAGCTGAGGTGGACTGTAAACCACTAGAAGCCTGGCTGGCAGAGGACTCGGAGGATGAGGATGGCCTGGTTAGCCAATCCACCAAATCCTCTGTATGTTGCTGCTGCTTAAGAAGACGGCCAGCACCAGTTAGAAAGGACAAGCGTGCCCCTGCAGAGGATGCACCACGTCCACCACGACCAGAGGCACAGCCTCCCGACACAGGGACTGCTTGCCCTCTTATCTGTGTCTGGGAGCGTCTGCCAGTCCTTTTTGTTCTTTAAGACATGGTGAGTGATATATAGATTAAATAGATACAGAACTCTGATTCAACTCTGGTATAAAGATTAAAGATTTCCAGAACTCTGGTATAACTCAGTGAGACACCATGATAGCTGGCAACCAGTGACAAGACACAGATTACAATTCCCAGAAACCTCCTATAAATCAATGATTTGGTACGTGGTGCGTGGTACTGGCTGTGTGACAAGACACAGATCACCTCAATTCCCAAATGTTTTGTAGCAATTAGTGAGCCCCAAATACTTGCTGGCAGCCAGTGACAAGACACAGAAGATCACATCAATTCCCAAATGTTTTGAAGAAATTTGTGACCCCCAAAATAGTTGCTGGCACAGTGACAAGACACACATCTCCTAAATTCCCAGATATTTGGTAGAAATGAGACCCCCCAGACCCCCCCCAGTAGCGTGGCAGACCGGCAGTAAGAAAACACAACAACAATCTCCTATGAAATCTCTCAAATGCGTGCTGAAGTGGTGCGTGGAAACCTTATGTAGTGTGCTGCGGGACTTAGCTCTGTGAGCCCATGATTGGGCAAAATTTGCCCAATCAGGACTCTGAGCCGTGATTGGCATAGTGTTGAACCTGTCTTGCACCAGACCTGTGGTCAGGTGCAAGACTGTAGCCAATTGCGAGCTTCAGGCCAGTGGGAAAGTGCATTGTGGTCCATTGTGGTGCATTGTGGGCGAACACTCGGCGAACATCCAGAAATGTTCGTAGTTCGCGAACAAACAAACAGGCTATGTTCGATGCGAACTCCGAACCGAACAGCTCATCCCTAATCCGAACCTCTGCCTAAAGCGGGCATACAAGCGAGCCATTGAGACTGACAGAGAAACTTTACTTATTCCCAAACCCAAGAATGACAAGGTTCAAGAAGTTAGGTTTGTTGCCACCTTTGATAAGGGATGGGACCCTATTAAAAACATCTGTCATAAATATTGGCCCCTGTTACGTCTGGAAAAATCATTGGCACAAGTATTACCATCTGTATGATCATTTGTTGCCAGGAGGTCTAAAAATCTACAAGATATGTTGGTACATAGTTATCCTAATCCTGTCCAAAAAACTGCAACATGGTTGGTTAAACCACAAGGCACTTACAAATGTGGACATTGTAAGGCTTGCAACTTTGTTACCAAGTCCAAAAAATTTTGTAGTAATGTTACCAAACAGACATTCACTATGAAACAATTTGCAAACTGCTCCTCCACAATGGTGATATATTTAATCACTTGCACATGCTCTTAACAATATGTTGGGAAAACATACCAAAAATGGCGAAGACGTATTCTACAACATTTTGGAAGTGTCAATAATGAAATAGACACTCCCATCTCTAGACATGTGCATAGTCACCATAATGGCGAGTCTTCCTGTCTGTCTTTCCAGGTCATTGAACGAATGACATTAGGACCCAGGAAAGGTGACTTTGATCTCAAGTTAAGACAAAACGAAGCTAGATGGATTTTCAATTTGAACACCCAATATCCTGCGGGCCTGAACAAAGAGTTTAACTGTACCTCTTTTCTGTAATATACACTCTTATCATCATCACATAACCCCAATGGTAATCTTGGAACTATATATACACCAATGTAGCCTGATTGGGCTATGCTCTGGGTAAATAACAATAATCACTATGATTTTACAATAAACAAATGTTTTATTCTCACATTACATGGGGATGATGTGAGCCATGGCTTCTTTATAATGGCTAACATTGAGAAGCACTGGCCTTACAGGAAGGATTCAAAGGCTAATATAGCCATTATTATGGTACTTATCATATATATCCTTCATTGTATGGCAATAACACCAATGTAGGCTAGACATATTCTTTTTTAGTTATATACTATTGGTCAGCAACCAATATAGGTATGGGTATAAGAGGAGGTTTGATTCATTCTAATCCTAAACACCAGCTGAGGAAGCCAAAAGGAGTATTAGTCCTGAAGGTGAAACGCGTTCTGGTTTTTGTAATTGTTTAATGTTGTTTTAATGGGATAATTGTTTATTTTATACACCATTGCTGCCCTGGATTATATTGGAGAAAGTCTTTTGTAGAAGATGTGCCTTAAAAACAGACTTCTGTGCCCATTACACCAAGGACCTGGATATGGTCCTGCATCCTGTGGAAGAGATATGCTGAATTCTGGTGGGGCATTTTGGGTGGCCGACGAACAACCCAAAGGTCATCCAAACAGAGCCAGGTGGGCTCGTAAAAATGTGAGTGGCACTTGATACAGGGCTATATCTATTCTTTGTCTACACAGATCACTCTATGTGTGATTTTTTATGCTTATATTTGAGGACACTGGAGGAAGAAGAAAAGAACATCCAGGAGCCTTTTTTGAAGTGCCAATTTTCCTGATGGGACACTGAAAGTGCTGTACTTTGTATTTCTTTTCTTGATTCGTTATTATACTGTGTTGTTGTTTTCACACTAAAACCCATTGATTGAATGAGCAGGATTTGAAGATTGATTGTTTACTTAGTTACGTTATTGATGTGAAATTCTGTCACGGTGTGCGAGGGGTGTCGAGCCCAATGTGCAGTAAACACAGAAAGAGGGGGGGGGCGTGGTCTGGCGCCGGACGAAGCGGACGTGCCTGAGAGGAGCTCCCGCATGACAAGCACCAAAACAGGCGCAAAACTTTTAAATTTCCCCGTACCGGAGGAGCCACAGGTCGGAGGGGGCTGCCCGGATCCGAGGGGGAACCACAACCGCCGACCCGGACCCGTTGGACGCCGCGGGGGTGCCGCCGTCGGAGCGAGGGCCTGAGCCACGAGTGGAGCCTGAGCCAGGTGACTCCGCGCACGTGTTGGGCCTCGCTTCCGGGGACACGGTCGGGGGGCCGTCGGAGCCGCGGACTGCGGTCTAGGGGTGGGACCCAGAGAGCGTCTTTGAACTGCTTGCCAGCTCCCCTCCCCCCCTCACACCCGGCGCGGCGCTCCTCCCTGGCGTCCAGAGACCTTGGGCAGAGCGGTACTGCCGGGCTTCGGGGCGCGCCCAGGCCCACCTGCCAAGCGGCCCGAAGAGGGAGCCAACGGCGCGTGGGTCCTCATGGGCCCTCGCTGGCCCGAAGAGGGAGCAAACGGCGCGAAGGTCCTCATGAGCCCTCGCTGGCGGGAAGGCGCCACCAGAGACACTTACACGCTATCCTAGAATATAGGTGGAGCAACGGCCCAGTGCGGTGACTCCTGCTCACGCCACAAATATTGAACACAGGAGGGGAGAGAAAGCCACTGCCTTAAGAGGGAGACAAAGAAAGCGAACAGAAAGGGGAAAACGGACACAAAAAAAAAAAAAAAAAAAATTCAACTTGTCTAAGGCAGGCAATGGCTGCCTAACGAGGCGACCTTGAGGAGATTTAACGGACAACGCCGGAAGCGCAATATTTAATTTGATTATAATGGGGAAATCAGGCAAGGGGGCGGTCACCCAGAAGACACAGGAGGGGAAAAGGATACCTGAAACACCTTCCCTCCGCAGGTACCTGTTACCGGCTACCGAAACCGGGAGCGCTCCCCCAGAACAGGTGGGAACACCGACATCTCCCAGTTTAACATCCCGAGCGCCTTCCCCAGCCATGTCTGATACCAGATCGGCGGACCTTGAATCACCAGATTGGGTTTACCTGCTGAAAAACCTGCCCACTAAATCTGATTTACTTCAAGCTAATGCAGAGCTTCGACAATCGATCCTGACGGAATTACAACACGTGAGAACCGACATTCAAGGCCTGACTACGAGGGTCGAGACTCTAGAAGGAAACTGTGATAGAACTTCCATTGCACTCACAAAAACAACAGAGACAGTTGCTGCACAACAGACCCAGATGCGCAGCATGGCATTACATATTATGGACTTGGACAACCGTGGGAGGCGTAATAACTTACGTCTGAGAGGTCTCCCGGAGGGGGAAGACACACAACCACAACTCCGCGAGGCATTAACGGCCATCTTAAACTCTGTACTGGAACGTGACGCTACAACACCTATCGAATTTGTCCGCGCACACAGAGCACTACGACCGAAAGGACCTCCGGGAGCTCCTCCAAGAGATGTGATATGTTGCCTAGCAGACTTTGGACTTAAAGAGGACATACTATCAAAAGCCAGAGCGATTAACCAGATCTCTTACGAAGGCTCCCCGCTTCAAATATTCCCGGATCTATCACCGGCCACTTTGGAGTACCGCAGAGCGCTTAAACCCCTCACGAGTTTACTACGAACCCAACAGTTGAGATACCGCTGGCACATACCCACGGGGCTACTGGTACACACACCTCAAGGCCCGTACCTGATCAACACCATAGACGACAAGACTGCACTGCTAGAGGAGCTACAACTGCCTGCATTGACCCTGACTTGGCCTGACCCACTACAGGTGTACTCAGCAGGCCCACGACCTCCACGGCCGAGACCCCTACCACCTAGACCACAGCGGCTACTTGCCCACACAGGAAGGCGATCGGGCTCCCAAGCCTAAAATATCAACTCGAACGACCAAACGGATTTCACTGACCTGATCTATAATAGGAACGACTCCCCGTGCCCTAGACCTAACACTTCGGATCGCTTCAAGCAACAATGGAGTTCTTAACAGACCTGATCTGGATCTCAGATGACCAGAGTTGCCTTCATCATAGCCCCTTGAACTGCTTCGGAGAACCCCGTACATTAATGGCAGCTCGGTATTGTATTAATGCACTTGCCTAACACCATTTTTACACCCCAGTAACTGCCTGATTAGGTACGACATACCTCACTTTTATGCATCACCCTCGCGACGGAACCCTCCAAAGAGGCAAGAACGACTAACACGGAGACAAGCCTACCTGTGAACTGAATTGTCGTGTTTATAAGCCGTTGGGGTCAGCCACCTGGGGGAGGCCCTTTATCTCTCTACAAGACATCCACAATTATCCTTGCACTGCTTCGGATATACACGTGTCTAACACCATTTATACCCGCCGATGAATGCCTGATCAGGAACAACATACACCACTTAAATGCACCAACCTCGAGATGGAACACCCCAAGGAGGCAAGACCGACTAACAAGGAGACAAGCATACTTGCGAACTGAAATGTCGTGCTTATAAACCGCTGGGGTTAGTCACCTGGGGGAGGCCCTTCATCTCTCTGCAAGACATTCACCGCTTTAACTTGAACTGCTTCGGACATCTCTGAACAATAATGGCAGCTCGGTATCGTATTAATGCACTTGTCTAACATCATTTTAACCCCTCGGTGCATGATGCACATATTGTCTTCAATGGAGGCAGGACTTTTATTATGTCGGACTGACTTATATTTTTCTGCAGGCCCGCTATTGAATGTTAACACAATCCCAGGGCACGGGGAGCAATAAGAAATAGATGCAGTCAGTGACCCCCCTTCTCACATATTATGCTAGGCACGCCGAGCGTTACGCCCATATACTATGTAAACTATCTGTAGCTTAATCTCCGGTCAAGTAGTCGACCACAGAATTGTTTTATATCACACCCAGACAACTAGGTGTTCCCAAAGGACGGGATTACACCCACTCCTGAGTCCGAAGTAAACGAGATATTATACGCCGCGGTGAGGCGTTCCAGATCCACGCCCTCCACACTTACCGAGGTACAGTGACATTGTAGTGTTCCGACCCGCGTCCCAGGCGACAGCCGGCCCACGGATTGCCGGAAACACGGTCACACATACCTCTTAGTTGTAAATAGTTTGTTGTTTTCTCTTATTATTCCCCCCCTCCCCCCCTCTTTACCTTTTTCTTTCCTTAATTTTACTCGCTATAACACGGGACGTGTGCATAGTTCGCAACTGAGACAACATGTCTCTCCCACATGACCTCTCGATCATGTCCATAAACGCAAGAGGACTTAATTTACCCGAAAAACGCTCCCAGGCGTTACGCGATTTCAGGAACTGTAAAGCGTCAGTTGTATTTATTCAAGAAACACACCTCAGGGGCGACACCCACCCAAAACTGACTGACGCGCACTACCCGACTGGGTTCTACAGTAACCACCCAACCTCTAAATCCAAGGGCACGGCATTACTGTTCCACAAACATATTCCCTTTATCAGCAAGGAGTCATTGACAGACGGGGAGGGGAGACTGTTGGTGGTTAAAGGACATATAGCAAACACACTGTACACGTTCGCTAATCTATACGCCCCAAACAGAGCCCAACACCGCTTTATCGCTACCTGCCTCCGTAAAGTGATGGGATTCACAGAGGGAACCCTAATTATGGGTGGGGATTTTAACGTCCCCTTGTCCCCATTGGTCGACACATCTAAAGGAACCGCATCCCACCCATCACATATACTGAGATCTATCGGCAGGACCCTACACACACATCGCTTAGTAGATTGCTGGAGGGCAACACACCGGAAGGAAGAGATTACACTTTTTTCTCACAACCCCAGCAGTCCTACTCTCGTCTGGACTATTTTTTTATGCAACACTACCATTTACACACTCTGAAAACAGCTACTATAGGAACTGCAACCTGGTCAGATCATGCTCCAATACACATTACTCTAACATCCCAGCTCTACCGCCCAGCATCGTTCTCTTGGCGTTTGAACGACTCTTTTTTAGCAAACGACTCCCTTATAGAGGACGGTGAAAAGGTGCTCGAGACATATTTCACCGAAAATGCGACCCCAGACATATCGGACGCGGTAATATGGGAAGCGCATAAATGCGTGATAAGAGGTCACTACATTAAGAAGGGGGCAGAACTTAAAAAAAAGAGAGCCACACAGATTAGTGATTTGGTACGCCAGATTTCCGACACTGAATGCCTACACAAACGGGATATGGATCCAGCACATCTTGCTACACTTACGACCATGCGACGATCACTGTCAGACCTTATGAACACATTACACCATAGAACATGTCTCCAAACGAAGGCCTTTTTTCACACACATGGAGATAAAAGTGGCCGCCTCCTGGCACGTATGATAGCCAAAAAAAGGGCAGCTACGTATATAGCATGTGTGCGAGACCGGAAGGGGCGACCACAATACATGCCACCTCAAATAATGACAGCCCTACGTGACTACTACAAACAACTTTACTCTCTTCCCGGCCCCCAGACGGATAAAACTAGACAGACGCTACTCGAACAGATTCAAACTTATCACTCGAAACATACCACACGCAAACTCTCTGAGATAGATGCAGCACTCCTGGAGGATCCGATAACGGAGGGGGAACTGTCAATTGCTCTTAAATCATCCCAAACAGGCAAAAGCCCTGGTCCAGACGGTCTCCCGCTTCGTTATTATAAGACCTTCCGAACGGTCCTCGTACCACATTTTCTAAAAGCCTTTAATGCCCTGACTCGGGGGGAGACCTTACCACCGCAGGCACTAATGGCCAACATCACCCTATTACCGAAAGAGGGCAAAGACCTTACTAATTGCGCGAATTACAGGCCGATATCATTACTTAACGCAGACGTTAAACTTTTCGCTAAGGTCCTAGCAACACGCCTCCAACCACACATCCCTAATTTGATTCACTGCGATCAGGTGGGTTTCGTCCCGGGGAGGGAAGCAAAAGACAACACAATAAGGGCCCTGCAGCTGATTCATGAAGGTCGATTGTCAGGACGGGATTTTCTTCTTTTGTCCACAGATTCAGAGAAGGCCTTTGATAGGGTCAATTGGGACTTCCTATTTGCATCACTTGCACACATAGGGTTGGGTCCGCAAATGCAATCCTGGGTAAAAGCCTTGTACACTGAACCATCGGCCCGGATATGTGTGAACGGGGTGTACTCGGAATCGTTTCCAATACAGAACGGCACGAGGCAGGGCTGCCCCCTATCCCCATTACTTTTTGTTCTGTCATTGGAGCCCTTTCTCTCCGCCGTCAGACAACACTCAGACAGGACCCGTTATTGGCACGACTCAACACAAAATAGCAGCATATGCAGACGACCTACTCTTTTTTGTGACAAACCCGCGAGTGTCCCTCCCATGCATCTTGTCTACTTTTAAGGACTATGGGGTCTTATCCAACCTAAAAATCAATTTTGGTAAATCCAATATTTTAAGCATACAGACAACGGATACGCAATACCCATCACATCTCCAACAATTCCCATTCCCGATCTCGCACACAAAACTCAAGTACCTAGGGATTTGGTTAAATGTGAATCCAGCGGAGAATTATCGAGACAACTTTGCACCACTCCTGATCACACTACAAAAAGACTTATCTACTTGGAATTATACACACATATCATGGTTAGGAAGAGTGGCCATAATTAAAATGAATCTTCTTCCACGACTGCTATATCTTTTTCAAACGATACCCATTAGTCTGCCCAAACAGTTTTTTAGTACCCTTAAATCGGCTTTGATCAAATACATTTGGAGAGGCGGGACTCCGAGACTTCGTTTTGACATGCTCACTAGACGGAAATCACAGGGGGGCTTGGCGGTACCTGACTTTCGGCGCTACCATATAGCGAGTCACTTGTTACGCATTTTAGACTGGTCAAAATCAGGGGTCAGAAAGAAATGGAAAGACGCGGAGCAAGTCGCCTTAAAAGTGCCCCTGGCCGCCTTACCGTGGCTTCCGCCAGCCCAGGATAAACATCACGACATCACATCTCCTTACACGCTGGCCACTATGGCCATTTGGAGACTCGCCTCTAAAACCTTCTCCCTTTCCACTTTCCCGTCCCCTCTACTCCCAATCGTACATAACAGGGATTTCGCCTTGGGTCTGCAGGCAGGGACTTTCTGCACATTATTCTCAACTGAGACCCCAAGGATGCTCCACATGCTGCGAAACAACAGCTACATACCATTGAGTGAATTGTACAACACTAGGCCACCACCTTTTTTACTTAGCTTTAAATATGGCCAGTTACGTCATTTTCTTCGAGCAATCCCACAACAACATAAACTAGTTCGACAACTCACTGGGTTTGAACAACAATGCATGATGCCTAACCCCGTGGCTCACGGTATTTCTTATATTTACTCATTGCTCCAAACAGCGGCCGCGGACACACCTGCCCCTTTTATGGGGCGCTGGGAAATGATGCTGTGAATGCCCCTCACGGAACCTCAGTGGGATAAAATCTTAGACCTCACACATCATTGTTCCATAGCCAGCAAGGTGCAGGAAGCGGCATACAAAGTTTTAACACTATGGTATAGGGTGCCCACACAAATTAACCAGATGTTCCCGGATATACCTCCGATATGTTGGAGGTGCAATGAAGAAGAAGGCACAATGCTACACATTTGGTGGAGCTGTCCGATACTAGAGCCCTTCTGGAGAACCATTCATGCGGTAACCTCAGAATTTGTAGACCCCCCAATACCTTTTTGCCCAGCATCGATGCTCCTTCATCACACCTCAATATCCACACGCACTTACAAGAGATCGGTACTGGTTAGGATTTTAAATGTGGCTAAGAGTGTTGTACCGCTATATTGGAAACAAATAGTCTGCCCGTCTTTGAAAGTTTGGAGGTCTAGAATGGAAGACTTGCACGCCCTAGAGCAATTAATTTTTCACGCTACAGACCAAACAGAGCTATATACTACAATCTGGTCCAGATGGACCCTGGTCACGTCCACAACCTCTTTCAAAACTATTATGTCCACACACCGTGACTGAGAAGTTGCGATCGTGCACACACCAAAGTCACCGTACACACCTCCTCTTAGTATAAGACTGACCCCAATATTCATATCATTCATTTCCCAACCTATATCTGGTTTGGTTTTCTACCCCCCTCTAACCCTTTTTATGTGTACCCCTTTTTACGCTAGAATAAGTTTCATTAGGCTTTTTTGTGTCAAACGCTCTACCGTATACCTGCACCCTAACAAGATCAGAACGTCATGTTATTTTCATGTAAACTGCGAAAAAATTAAGTATTCAGCCCTATTTTTATTTTTATTGGTTTAAAAAAAAAAAAAAAAAAAGGATTTCTTGCAATACTCAATAAAAACTGATTCAAAAAAGATACATGTTGTTTTAGGATGATACCACCGCCCAGCCTGCGAGCTGACGTCTTTTGATACATGTACAACTTTCGTATATCTTTGTTTGCTGTGAAAATTAAAATAAAAACTTTTATTTACAAAAAAAAAACACAGAAAGAGGAAAGCCAGGTAAGGGAAAAGTAACAAGATTAATTTTATTATAAACAACATGGTAGCAAAAGACAAATGGCAAAAGGGTATAGAGAATAGAAACAGGGAAACCTGGCAATATGAATAGTTGATAAGCAAGTATAAGCAAATAAGGCTGTAAGAATGGGCACAGGAGACTGAGAGCAAAGAATGGGCACAGGAGGCTGAAGACAGAGAGGGGCACAAGATATAGTAGAATAACAACAGGACTGGTAAACAATATTATCTAGGATATGGTGGAGATCTGTAGTAGTGGAGGTGAAGTCCTTCAGCAGAAGGTGAGTCCTTTATTGAAGATGACGTCCTTTGTAGAAGGTGAAGTCTTTTAGCAGAAGGGAGTACTTTATAGAAGGTGAGTATTTGTTAGAAGGTAAAGTCTTTAGTAGTTGTACAGACCTGGGTAAGCGAGATGCCGGCCTGGCAGGATATAAGGCCTCTGTTAGGGGTGAAGACCTCTTTACAGACTGGAGTCTTGAGGTGCACACCTTAACTGAAGATTACTCTTTCAATGTTGAAGCCAGGATAGATGGGTGTGTTCTCCTTATAAAGGAACTCAGGCTTGGCTTCATACAGGTGCAGCTGGGTTCTCATTAAGGGGCTAATACTAGCAGAAGGAGGGGACTCCCAGAGGCCAGAAGTGGGATCTGTAGATATGTAATTAAACATACGTTAGGATTAACTGTTCTTTAGGTAGTCTTACCAGCTCGGGCACGGGTTCTATGGCACCGTTTACGTAGACTACGGGTTGGGACATGACAAATTCAAATCAATATCAAATATTGAATCACTCCCAATGACAGTAGTACATTTTAAATAATGATTTGAAAAAAATTTAATTTAATATTAAATATCAAAACGCTCCCTAATGACAGTAAATAACATAATAATATAACAGTAATAATCTTCTTTTTCGGAAACACCCAGTCACTGTCTGTTGTTAAGCAACAATAACTATATAACATTAGATTGCCTTTTAACAGCATAATTTTTATTTTTTATTTTTTTTACCTATTCAAAACTGCAAAAAAAAACAAAAAACTACCTATTCGATAGTAACCACCGATTACTACAGAGCAGATTAATTACACTGCTTTACTGCTTTAAATTAGTGTGTGGATATTCATATGCTGCATTAATAATAATTATACTGCAGTGCAGACTTTCAGAGCGAATTTAATCCATTGGGGTTTTAGTTAATGATCCGGATTCAAATCGATATCACCTATCGAATCGATCTTAACCTACATATATATATATACATAACAGCAAACGATTTTATGAAACAAATTAGATTTGTTTCACAGTGTCACCTTGTACGCATCTTCAACTCTCCAATCTCCATCCATTCCATAGTGAATATCCAAAATCTGAATTGAAATCACCTATAGAATCGATCTTAACCTACATAACATATAACAGTAAGCGCAAACGACTTTATGAAACAAATTAAATTAATTTCAATGAGGTACCCTGTCTCCAGTCCAATCTCCATATTTTTCGTAGTGATGTGAAATTCGAATCGATACCAATTATCAAATCGATAGGTAACGAAATTCCGAAATTAAACGAAACAGAACAGGAAGCGAAGCTAAACAGAATGAAATTTAGTTAAAATTAAATTAAACGAAATAAAACTAATCAAATTTTCCAGACATGCACAGGTCTAGTGAGTACCTGATAAAAAGTATCGGTACTTGTTATCTGTCCTAAACAAGTGGTATCAGTGCATTCCTAATTAAAATAATATCTAATTCATTTAAATACAATTTAGATAAATATAAAAATGTATATATTAACATAATTTATATTAAAAAATATATACTTGTTACCTTTCTAACTTTTTACAGGGATGGGGCTAGATTCCTCTTCCTCCAAGGGCAAATGTGGCCTAGGCATGCAGCCTAGACAAGGTTCTGGCAGGCTGTGGTGCCTAAGCGAGGCTCCGGCTGCCTGTGCGGCCCAAGTGAAGCCCCCTGCACTCCAGACGAGACCCCAGAACCTAGTCGAGTCCCAGGCAGTCAACCCGCCTAGTCGAGACCCCGGCCAGCCATGCGTCCCAGGAGAATCGCCACCATCTGAGTATCCCAGACGTGGCCCTGGCGGTCGATTGTTGGCCCTCCTTACTCAAAGGGCCTGGGTGCAGTGGCACTCACTGCACCCTTAGTTGTTCCGCCATTGGTTGTTGTGTAGCTTTGTAATTTGCATGATGGCACTCCATCTTATCAATCAGTGCCCCGACCGTCAATCCGGTTTACCAAATGAGCTGTAACTCTTCCCTGATGGAGATTTTTTTTTCCAGTTATATGTGTTAGCATTTTGTTGTTTTTGCTACAGTTATTTCCTGTCCAATGAGTCCACCTCCTTGTAGGCATGACAGTGTCACTTGTGATAAGGTGAAGGGTTTGCTCTCTGATGGAGTATGTATGTATTCCTCCTGTGTTTAAGGGAAGATTGGAATATCTAAGCGTAGCGGGGTGATGTGTTTTTGTTTTTCTCTTTTTGGCTCTTGCTGCATGTTGCTACCATTTAAATCAGGGAAATAAATGGTTCCTAGATGGGAGAAACAATGAGAGGGATATTCACTAACCTCTGAATTTGCACAAAGAATTCCACTGAAAGGTGAATTTCACCATAGGTGCCATTTGGGCCCAAAATCATTCTTCATGCAATTTGTAACGCGTGCGCAAAAACGCATTATCGCGGGGGCAAAACCCTTTGTGCAGAACGTCGTATTACAATCCCAGCACACAAAATGCACGTTAACGTCTAACGCGGGTGAACCTGCGCGAATCCTGCGCGAGCGTTATGTACTGTGCGCATCCTGTACTTAACATGGTGAGCGCAAATGCGTTTGGGCACTGGTATGCGGATGGTATTGCAATCTATGCGCAAAATTTAATGCACAGCATTTGCGTGAATAATTTTAACGTCTTTGAAAAGCTGGTGTTAATGTCCTCAAAAAAATGTAAGCTTAGGCACCATCCCCCTTGGTGGGTCAACAGAGTAGAGGTCTCTTGCTGTGCAGCCCCAATACTCAAAACAATAAAATAAACTCCGGATACCACAACATTAATACAAGTGGATTTATTCCAAAACCAAGTAACAACGACGTTTCGACCACAACTGGTCTTTGTCAAGCCAGTTGTGGTCGAAACGTCGTTGTTACTTGGTTTTGGAATAAATCCACTTGGATTAATGTTGTGGTATCCGGAGTTTATTTTATTGTTTTGGGTGTTAATGTCCTGGCTAAACCCAAATACACCAGCCCAAAAAAAAATTCAGCTATGTATAGTTACACATTCTACACATACCCAAACAATAAAGTTGCAAGTTATGTGTGTTTTTATTATTGCTGCAGCATATAAACGCAGATTGATTTTGGCAGGCGCAAAAATCTTAGGCTAGGGTTGGACGAAAAATATTTTCCACGGAATGTGCGTCCGTGTGCCCGGACGCACTTTTTGACGGAAGACGCGATAGCGGTCACACGGTGCGTTAAAACAAACGTGATTTTTGACGGATCTATAAAAAAAGGGAAATATGAGAATGCAATGCGGTATGTATGAGTATGCAGCGTCTGACGTCTCCTAATCAGGCACACAGGCCGCTATGCGGATGCAGCGCACTCTGTGCATCTGTCCTAGCGGTTCAACATTCTTGCTAACCTGCGTCCGTTTGCCGCTTACGTTGTGCAACCGCACTTCCGTGCGGCCGTACTTCGTGCGTGGTCCTTCATTGGACGTTATTATCTGCTATCACGGACGTACTAAAGTGCAGCTTCACGGACGTAAAATCTCCGTTCGTCTGACTCCAGCCTAACGAGAGACAATTGTGGTTCTTAATTCTGATTGGCTGAATCCCATAAAAAACACTCCATACACTGATTTCAGTGCGCAACATTACTGCGTGTGTATTGTTCTGCGTTTTGCACGTACGTTTTACTTGCTCTATTTTGACGGATGAAAAAAGCGTGAGGATTGTAATACCACCATTAATTTTCACGTGTTAACGCTCAAGGCTGTGCGCAAAATCTAATGCACTGCACGGGCGTTTTTGCGCAGGGAATGTAATAGGGCCCTTTGTCTTTTAAATACAGATGAAGTGATAGAAAAATACGGTACATGTCGACAATACAGCAGCTTTTTAGTGGCCCCGAAAGTGCTCCATAGAGAACTATTGATTTGCCTATTGCACTGAAATTTTGGTAAATGTTTTTGGTTTTTTAAAATTTTTTGCTGACTTTTTTTATTATTTTGTAACAGATTTTTTTTAAAATTTTTAAAAGGAGC